>CM019069.1:35856139-36051139 GCA_009667805.1 Leptobrachium leishanense | reverse complement strand
TTAAAAACGACGTATTTCCTCAAAAGCTCCGCGCCGCCACAGACGCTTGCTCATGCAATCTGAGAATTAACAGACTCTCTGAGGAGGATCCGGGCCAAATAAAGGAGAAGAAATAATTTATGAAAACATCGCGTACTATCATTTTCTCATTTTTCTGCAATAAGGATGGCAAATGATTCATGGGGAAAATGAAATACAGTATATTTCCCTGTCACTTCAATAAATTGCAGATTTACAGCTTCTTGTCTTGAACAGGAAAAACTCGGTTTGCATGAGAATGAGCTGAAATGAGTTAATTGTATAATGTAAATGTTCGAGACGCAAGCATGCCTGCTGCACGGAGAACTTATTCCTCTATGTATATGTGGATCTCAGAGGGCGTTTAATTACGACTCCTTGTTACATTACTTTATCCCGCGCAAGCGGAATGCTTAATAGTTTAACCAAATTATATTTACACCGCTTAAATGAACGTGTTTAAATGGGCAGAATTTTAAGAAGCCGAAAGAAAGAAAACGGGATTTTCTTCTGTAATGGAAACCCAGATATAGGAGGGAAATAAAAGTTTTTTAAAAAAATCTGATTTCAAAATTTACTTATTTTTTTTAATTTTATGGTAAATATAAATTTAGGATTTTTTTAAATTAATATATATATATAATCTTTATTTTTTATATATATATATATATATATATATATATAAAATATATATATAAAAAAATAAAGATTTCATTCTGAAAGACCGATACGTAATTGAAATTGACAGACCAGTTGTTTTTCTGAGAATTAATTAACATATTACTGAATAAGATACAGTGTTAATTGGTTAATTATGTGATAATTAGAGTATTCCTAAGAGTCTGCCAAGATAAAGGCACCCATGGGTAAGTTTGGGCTGTTCTGTATTAATTTGTGAGGCATGGTATGCCAAGATGAGCGCGTACTCGAACACAAGACGACATTCGGGGAGTGTGATAACAAGGGCGCCGAGAGGAAGGGCCTCTAACATTAATTAGTGGGAATTGCCATTGTAGCAGGAAATGTTTCCTAGGTAAATTCGAAATCATCAGAGAAGATAACAGAAAGGTGTTTGTGAATTTATATTAAAATAAAATAAAAAAATACCCATAATATAACTTTTAATCGAATGACATCACATTCCCGGTGAGTCTGTTCATGCAGCCTCTTAATACCCAGGCATAAGTAGAGAATTTTGGGGAAGAAACACCCGAGTCTGTATTCTAAGCTGCAACACCAGTGGGGCCATAAACATTTACGAGACAGCCAGCGACTCTTACATCCCTACCCATCCATGTTAGCGGCTCGGCTGCTTTTCCAAGTCGAGCCACAGCAACCTGTTGCAACTCGATCTGTACAGTAGCCAACATTCCATTTATGATTCCTACACTTTGTATGGAGGGCGTGTATGTAGTGAGAACCAGTAAATGACGGGCAATGCGTAGTATCTCACAATTTAATCGTGCATTATGAAACAAAATACAAGCTTCCAAGACCTGGTGTTAAATGATTTTGCAACTTTAAAATGAGGTAACACCATCACCTCCCCTTGCCATATATCAAAGGATGTGAAGAACAAGTAGCTCACCGGTGTCCTTCTGCAGTAAATCCTATGAGATTGCACGTGGAAATGGAGGAAAGCTGATGTAGAAATGGAGTAAATGCAAGACCATGGCCACCCTCGCTCAAGTTTAAAAACTCAATATTCTGGATCATAGAAAACCATAGGGTAACTATGACTACATCATAGGAATGTCTTTCCTAACCTAAGAACCAAAAATTGTCTGCACTCTGCACTCATTGCCTCTCAGCTCGGGAACGGAAGGCACCACTTGAATGGTCAAGAGAATTATTAGAGTACACTGTTCAGCCACAACAATAAAAACCACCTGGTTAATATCGTGTAGGTCCCCTTGAGCTGCCAGAACAGCTCTGTGTCAAGTCTTGGGCTCCACAAGACCTTGGAAGGTGTCCTGTGGTATCTGGCACCAAAACATTAGCAGCATATCTTTTACACCCTGCATGGTGGGGCCTCCATGGATCGGATTTGTTGTTCCAGCACATCCCAATGTGCTCAATCAGATTGAGATCTAGGGGATTTGGTGGCCATGGCAACACCTTGAAATCTAGCAACACATGGAACTCTCTTCTTCAATCATACAGTCACCTACCCCTCACTTATCAATGAAGTCTTAATCCTTGGTGCAGACCACTAGATAAAGTGGCACGAGAGACCTAGAGATTCCTCTTACAGGCATTTCATCTACAACTCCGTAGGAGCTGGTGTGCTGGCAAAAAGACCAGCATGTCAGCATATGCTTCCATTAGATGATGTTGGCCAGTCAGGTCCAGTCATTTAAAAGGGGGATGGAAACAATGAGGGACCAGAGGAGTGATTGGACCCGCATACAGCAAGTACAAGGGCCCGCGAACAGAAATATCATGGAGAGAGCCAGTACAGATGAAAAATTTCATCAAGCAAAGACATATCAATGAATAGATCTTGCCACTGTGTCAATGGAAAACTTTATTATGATCTTGCAAATTTTAATATGACCTACAGTAATGTGAGTTAGAGTTCTTTTCCATCGGGAGTGACTCCACCCTTAAATATCTAGTAGCAACCTAATGTATGGTATATAAATTTGTATGTGGTTTCTACTCTCTATACGTTCAACACGTGCACGGGCAAAACATTTGGTTTGGAATTTTAGTTTCCTCCAGATTTTGTTGACCACTGGTTCGGTTTTGATGAAAATCAGGCAAAATATTTTGTTGCGTTAAAATCAATGTGCTGTTGGTAAACGAGTTAGATTTGATTGTATTTTTCCAAAAACGTGTTCTTCACTGTGAGCTGCCAACTATTCATTCACAATCATTTATTTCCTGGCTATTGACTACGACTTGAATTTCCATCTCACGCGTGACTGGTTAACCCCTTCAATACCAAGATTGAGTATACTGGATCTGCAAAGATCCTGCTGGTGCCAAGATATGGCGTATACTCGATGTGGGCTAATTCTGGAGCAATGCAAAATAATTTTGGGGGGGGGGGTCGCAAAAAAGCTCCAGAATGTGCCTCATAACTCCAATAGCTTTTTTTTTTCCATCCTCAAGAAAAAAAATAATGGATCCCAAGCCGTACTATGGAGATGTATTAGCTCTATTTGGCCAGTAGATGGTGCCATCTGCCTGTCAAATAATACACACATTTAAAAATGTGCTTTTTCTATTTGAAGCACAGTTTCAATATATGTATAATGCAAATTTGTTTTCCATAAAACCGCTGGGTCCTGGCAGTGGATTCATAGAAAGCAACATGGTAGTGAAGGGGTTAAAACCACTCTGAAGATGCAATTTGTTAGCTGCTCCGATTTCATATTTTTTTGTTCTTATATACTTCTTTAAATAAATAAATGAATGAATAGAAGTTGACTTCCAAACTCCGCAACATAGTTATTTTACATAAAGTTTGCATATATCTGCGATCCACTTTCAATACGAGTTTTTATTTATTCTTTATATTAAGCAATTTTTATTTCGGCAACTTATGAGCACAGCAGAGTAAAACAAGGTATCGGTACAGTCATGCAGCCCATGCCAAATCAATAACGAAGAATACTGCATCTGCTACATTAAAAGAAAGCATAAAGTATGTAACAAAACGCAATGTTTTCACTTGAAATTTAAAGGTCTTTAGGAACAAGGTGCTTTTTTTGGTTGTCGATGAACTTACATGTATACCTATAAATTGAAGACATAACAGTCTTAGAAATATTGCTTCCGTTAGGATTATTTTTGCATATAAATATAGAAGAGAAAAAAATATTTTAACCCCTTCACTACTGAGACTGAGATATCTCAGCCTTTAAAGGCACCATCTGGTGTCCCGATATCGAGATCTCTCGATCTGCTGGTCTGCAGTCCAAAAGCAAAGGAAATCTGTATGCTTTTGGGCTGCAGAAGGTGCCCTTAAAGTTTTAGCCGAATGCTCTGAAATATCGGGCTGTCAACAGCCTGTGCAGGGGGAAAAAAAATAGACCTGCAGCCAGTGGCGTAGCGTGGGTTGTCAGCGCCCGGAGCCAGCCAAGAATTGTGCGCCCCCCCCAACCTGTGGACACGTTATCGATATTGCCCCAGCTCACACATGGATTTGCCCCAGCCAGCTCACACATGGATATGCCCCAGCTCACACATGAATATTGCCCCAGCTCACACATGAATTTGCCCCAGCTCACACATGAATTTGCCCCAGCTCACACATGAATATTGCCCCAGCTCACACATGGATTTGCCCCAGCTCACACATGAATTTGCCCCAGCTCACACATGGATTTGCCCCAGCTCACACATGGATTTTGCCCCCAGCTCACACATGGATTTGCCCCAGCTCACACATGGATTTGCCCCAGCCAGCTCACACATGGATTTGCCCCAGCCAGCTCACACATGAATATTGCCCCAGCTCACACATGGATTTGCCCCAGCCAGCTCACACATGAATATTGCCCCAGCTCACACATGAATATTGCCCCAGCTCACACATGGATTTGCCCCAGCTCACACATGAATATTGCCCCAGCTCACACATGGATTTGCCCCAGCTCACACATGAATATTGCCCCAGCTCACACATGGATTTGCCCCAGCTCACACATGAATATTGCCCCAGCTCACACATGGATTTGCCCCAGCTCACACATGAATATTGCCCCAGCTCACACATGGATTTGCCCCAGCTCATGGATTTGCCCCAGCTCATGGATTTGCCCCAGCACATGGATTTTCCCCCAGCACATGGATTTGCCCCAGCTCATGGATTTGCCCCAGCACATGGATTTTCCCCCAGCACATGGATCTGCCCCAGCTCATGGATATGCCCCAGCTCTCACCTGGATATTGCCCCAGCTCCGGATCCAGCAGGGGTTGAGGGGGCCCAGATGCCGGGCAGCGGGAGTGCCTGCCCGGTCCTGAACAGCGTGCAAGTCCGTCCTGTTGAAGGGGAGGCGGCTGCGTGCGTGCGCAGGTCACGTGGTCCGGCCAGTCAGGTGGTACACTCAGTACCACCTGATTAGACGGACCACGTGACACCGCCTCCCCTTCAACAGGACGGACTCACTGTTTAGGACCGGGCAGGCACTCCCGCTGCCCGGCATCTGGGTCCCCTCAACCCGCGGGCCCGGCGGGTCAGTCGGGCCACAAGTTTTAGGGGCGCATAATTTCAAAAGAAATTATGCGCCCCTAACAAAACTGCGCCCGGGGCCACGGCCCCCCCTGCCCCCCCCACGCTGCGCCACTGCCTGCAGCTCAAACCTTTGTAACTTAATTTGGCAGTAGTTGGTGCCATCTACTGGCCAACTAGGTTATTTACAGTAAAAACTATTTCTTAATGTACAATTAAAAAGGATTTTACAAAAAAAAAAAATCACTAGTTTCTGACAATGTTTTTTTGGAAAATCACTTGGTAGTGAAGAGGTTAAGTACAGAGTGACAATCCCGGTAAAGGAGTCTAAATTGTTCCTTGTGAAAGTACGGATGTGTACCACAATAACTTAAGAGTTTGCAAAAGATTTTATTATTTTGAACTGATAAATTACAAGCCATTAAAAGAGAAAAAAACTGCATAAAACTTTCAGAACACGCGGTTTCCTCGTATTAGTGGTTGAGCCTTTACAGTAGAAAACACCTTTGTCACATTGTTCTATACATATTTTTTTTAATGCAGAGTTTCATTGACATTTTTTTTTAAACAGAACAGAAAAAAAAACACATTTTCTTTGCATACCGCATGCTTTATAGAAGCAAAGCACACACAGCAGGCAGAAGGCATTTGGCACACAGTAACGAGAATATTGAATATTTTAAGCACTTAAGGAGTGATTTAAAAATAAGAATAACAACTAATAATCCTGTCTATCTGCCTATTATCTATCATCTATCTATGTATCACATGCAATCTATTTTTTAACAGTAGAAATGAATGAAAAGGACTGAAATGACACCACTTCAGATTGAAATCCACAGTTAATATCAGTTATATTAGTTTCAGTGCAATAGAGACCTTTATATATTAAAAGATAAAGGCTTAGAAAGAGTTAATGATTCACAATCCAGTAGTAGCCACATACAATACAAAATTATAACTGTATACTCAAGTTTGAATGGTATCGGTCTAGGCCACCGGAAGGCACCCTTGGTCCTCCAGATGTTTTGAAACTACATCTCCCATGATGCTCAGCCCCTCATCGGGGTGACTGAGCCTGGTGGGAAATGTAGCTCGAAAACATCTGATGGGCCAAGGTTTCCTGCCTCTGCTCTAGACGGTGACTCAATAGTTGTGCGCATATTTTTTCTAGAATAGTTAAAAATCCACACGAAAAGCAGTACACGTTATGGCTTGTAAAATGCGTCGGCACCTGAAGGATAAGGTTGGCATTAATGTGCAGAAATTAAACGTGCTAAAGGGGACTATATTGATTTCAGGTGTTAATTAATTTTTTATGCACAATAAAATAATTATAAAAAAAAAAAGAATTAAATAAATTAAATATAAAAATACTAGGCTTTATTTAGAAATGAATGCTTCCTTGTTCAAGAGTTCGGTGAGGACTTATAAGTACATGGACTGCATTAAAGAAAGGCTTAGGATTTAGATGTGTCATTTGTTTTGTAATTTATCCTTTAGTTTGTTTGTTTGTTGTTTTCGTTCTCCATTTGAAGGACTAAAACAAAGTAAGGAGAAAGAATTTTTAGAATTATAAAAAATGTAGACAATGTAATAGATAAGAATACTGACAGGTGGATTGTCAATTTAATTTTTTTTTGAACAGAGGAAACATAGGGCACTATTACAAAGTTGGAGCTAAACAGGGGACACTAACGAGGAACATCTGCGCCTGTAGGCTTCCCCATAGCGCCCCTATTTTAGCACCATAACACAGGGCAGGCGGTAGTTCAGCTGCCTGTCCAATAAGGCTAGGGTCAGACGAGCGCATTCTGTGCACAACGGGCGTACTTTCTGACTGGCGATGGTAGTTTTTCTGACTGACGTAGAAGGGAAAATAAATTAATATGAAAAACATTTTGTCTGTCAAAATGCTGGACGTCAAAAATGCAGTCCTTCTGACTACGTTCCATCACTCACAAACAAAGCTACGCGGGCGTTGCGGACGCAGCGTACACTGTGCTTCCGTTCTAGTGGATTTACGTTCTTGCGTCCGTTTGCCGCGTCCATTGTGCGTCCGCAGTTCGGTGCGGACATACGTGTGTGGGGCTCCATTGATCCTAACTATATGCTATAACGGACGTACAAATGTGCGGCAACACGGACGTGATCAGTGCGCTCGTCTGACCCGAGCCTTATGCAGCGCTAATCCTCCACGATACTCGCAGCAACAGTTCGACGCCGCTGCAAGTATCACCTCCTGGAGTACGGAGGACTCCATGGAGGGTTGAGCTGCCGGGCCGCAAGCCCTTTGTGATGTCACTCTTGCAAGATCGTGCAGTGATTCGCGGAGGGAGACTGGAGACTATTTGCCCCTAGTCTCGCTCTGCTCTCTGAGGCCAGACGCAGTGGATCAGGCCACGGTTGTCTCCGCAGGATGATAGGTGAGTATCTGATTTTTGCAGGGGGTTTTCAGCTGCAGAGGCCGAACAGTTAGCACCAGCTTCAAGCTATGGTTAACATTTTCGTTTCTACATCGCTGCGGTAATTAACGTTAGGACTTTGCGCTCCCCATGTTAAGCATAGGGAGCGCAAAATACAGTAAGCTCGCGGAAGCTAGCGCAATCAACGATGCGCTGATTTTTTAACCCGTTAGTGTTAGGGATGGCATATGGGGGGCATGCGTTAAAGTCACTTAATCTAGCATTAACGCTCACATATCTGAGCACTAACGCTAGCGTTAAGATTGTAATAGTGCCCTCGGACTTTCCAAGCAGTGATTTCTTCATGGGAACTGGCAGGTTACACTTTAGATATTAATGAATCGAGGCCAAGCCCAGTTCATACTCACCAGCAGAAAATGAATTCATGAATTTAATATTTTAAAATTTCTAGGAAAATTTAAATAATACCACCCATATCTATAAGAGAAAAGTACATCACCATGCCACTTTAAGCAGAATATATATATATAAACAGTAAAACCAAATAAAAAATTACACTGATACCCTAAAACATGCACCTTTGCTGTAGGTGGGGAATATTTCTTAAGCTGCTCCTGCACATACCACAATGCTGGGAATTATTTTTTTCACTTTTTAACAATAAAAAAGAGAAGAAATTCTTCTGCTAACATCATGTAAATTTTGTTAACCGATACGAATACATTTTTCATACATTTTTTTTTTCTTCTAAACTATGTTTTTTCTTTTGCAGAAAATCTCCAGGAGTGTCGTCTAATTTATTACTAGACTATCTTTTTTCTTTAAGGAGCTGTATATAAAAAAGGGGGGGGGAGGAAAAGGCTCCTGATCAGTGTTGCCGTCTTCCGACTGAGGATGGAGTGTCAGAATGGTCCTCAAGACATGAGCTTAAAATTATTGTGCGTTCCAAGTGATCAGAAAACCATTGGTTTCTAAAGTTGTGCATCGTTGAGCAATGTACGGATTTTGGTTCACAGGGAAAGCTTTTCTTGCAAACTCTGTATTGGTCTGGCGAACCTGCATATATCTCATAGGGTGGCATTGGTTGCCTTCATATTGTGCGTTTTCCAAAGGCCCTCTTTTTACACTATGAAAAGTCGAGATATCTAACAGAGAATACTTAATCCAGAGCTAATGTAGTATTCCTAATAGTCCTTTCTATTACCAGAGATAAGGCACAGACCAATCAATTACAACCAATGTTTCCTATAAGGAAGAACGAACAAACCCCAGAAGTAAACAACCCTACATTACAGCAATTGTCCGCTGGCGTCTTGTTAATGCACCTCAACCAGTCTGTCCTAAGGACATGTAAGGCATTAAGAGTGCATAAAAGAACTTGGTAGCCTCATGCAAATACAGCAATAAGTTGCTGATAATGTGCCATATGTGGCATAGAGCATGCTATTTTAACGGTGAAAGCCAATAGAGACCAGAGATTGGCTGAGGGACATCCGTCTCTTCTTGGTCTCATCAGTCAGGAGAACCATCATATACCTGGAAAAACTATCAAAACTAGAAGGAAGACCATCAGATCCAAAAAAAAAAACTCTAAAAAGGAGGACATGTATTGGTTTAAAAATGCATATTTTAAAAAGAATATAAAAACCTAAAAAAATAGGTGGTATATCCAAACCTGGAGTGTCCTTTTATTCCTGAAATAACCATGAAGTCAGCAGCTTCCTCAAAGTTTGCGGTTCTATAACAGCACTGAGAATATAGTGTTTGGCGCACTTTATACATATGTTTAGAAACCAACCAGTACTATGAATCGAATAAAGATCTCTTAACACAAATACGATGGGAAAGGCGCACGTGAGGGCTGTTGACACGTTAAGCAATGTAGGATACATTCAAGGATACAACATAAAATGCTGGACCGGCAGGCAACGCACCAGCATATAATAAAAAAAAATGGGTCGGCATTCATGTAAGCCACCGTAGAGGAGTATAAACATCATCTGAAAACTGCATGCTCACGTCAAACGCAGAAATCTTTTTGTTCATGCCGGGCGGCAAACACGCAGCATTTACAGCCAAGAAATAGAATTAAAAAATAATTTGAAGACAAAAAAACGTAAGCTTTGGAATGTTGTCCGGCACAGAGAAGAGCGTCCACTTGCAGTGCAACTCACACGCCGCCACCGCTGCGATCGACCGAAACGGGATCTCTTTGATCCAGGTTCTCCTCGGCATTTTTCATAAGCATCGCCAGACGGCTGCTTGACACGAATCCTTTCTGAATAGCGCTCATAAGCTGTAGGAAAATGTAGAAGATACAATGTTAAAAAACATATTTTTGATCTCGGAGAACAGGATCACATTGGACTTGAAGACTAGTTTAGGAGGATTATACCAGGAGGAATATCTAGAAGCGGTGTTCTTAGAGATACATTTATTGGAATACTGGTTTGCCTGGACAATACAAATGCGTGTGAAACATGTGCTTCTGTCTTTGTGTTCTTTCACCTGATGGTTAATATATCACACATAAGCCAACTTGTAAAACGCGTCCAACATCCAAGATGAAAAAAACCTACTTTTCACATACATGACCTGGCTATGGCTAAATAGAAAATGAGTCAAGGCCCTGGGAACAGATCCTAAACCATTTGGCAGCCTTACCTAGATTTCCGAGGAAGACTTAAAGCATAGACGCCACCTCATTTACATATTTGAGGAAAGGTCAAAAGGTAATTAAAACTGACCAGAGCAGATCAGATATACAGGGTTATTCAGAGAGAGGTGAATGACTGGAGAATGACTGGAGAAGTGAAAATTCGAGGTCAAAATAGCCAAACCAGAAAAATTCTCCCATTTATCTCACTTTTCCAATTCGCCTATTTGGTCTAGATTGTTCGCTTCTGCCAATTCTCTTGGTTTTCACCTCTCTCTGAATAACCCCCATTGTGAAAGGTAGGGTGAAGAAAATAACGTAAAAGCGCTCAAATTAAAGGCCCGAGTAGTCTGACCAACGCGATCAGTTTTATTTGGTTTTGGCATTGGGGATATATATATATATATTGACCTTCCTGTTGGTCTAGTCTTCAAACAATGTATCTACTACAGAGCCATGTCAAGGTTTTTTTAGTTTGTTTTTTCTAACCTCCCTGGCGGTCTAATTTTTGTGAAAAATCACGTCTAAAAGCGGTCTATTTTTTTTTGCCCCTCTAGCGGTATTCCCGAGTGTAGCTTGTGGTTAAATTCCTATGTTGGTAGCGGTAACCCTGAGCAACACTCGGGATGCCGCTGGATACATCACCTTTCCCTGCGCTCCCTGGATGTCCCCAGCTGTCTCCTCCAGTGACCGCGACCTTATACTTCCTGGCAGAGACGTAACTAGAAACCTAAGGGTCCAGGGGCAAGAACCATGACGCCCTCCCCCACCCTAGGCAAAAACATATTCCCCTCCCCCTCCTGTTAACATGCACTGGTCCCCTCTTGGTCCACAATATTGACTTCTTGTACTCTATTCACCCTCACCTAAAGTGTCACCCCTCTCCTCTTAGATTGTGAGCTCTCGAGCAGGGTCTTCTCTCCTACGGTTTGGTGTGTGTAACGTGTATGTATATTTGTTATTCTGTCTCTCCCATTGTGCAGCGCTACGGAACCTGTTGGTGCTTTATAAATGCTTGTATCGCATTTTTTCCAGGTTCACCGTGACCTCTTCAGTATATCCCATTTTTAATGTAATGTGCACTATGTGTATCTCACACAGCGCCACAGCAATAAACCTCACAGTAATGTGCAGTGTGTATCAGTGTAAATCAGAGGTTTGCACCAACAAAACTCACAGTAATGGGGTGTATGAGTGTATCCCAGAGCTCCAAAGTATAACTCACAAATAAGTATAAAATAAATGAAAAAAACAATTATAGGCAAGCCCCCAGGCAGGCGAGTGTGGGCCCCCCCGGACTCAAGGGCCTGGGTGCAGTGGCACCCTCTGCACCCCTGGTATTTACGCCTTGCTTCCTGGATCCATCCAAGCGAGAAGGAATCCAGGAAGTAAAATGCCGCGATCGCCGGAGGAGACTGCAGAGATCATCGAGGGAGCGCAAGGAGAGGCAATGTATACAGCCAGAGTGTGTCTCGGGGTTACCGCTCTCAGTGGTGAAATTTAATCCCGAGACACACTCGGGAACAACGTCAGGGAGGTTAAGAAACACAATGGATTATGCCATTTATTGCTCAGAAATACTTCAGAGAAATCCATAAGTTTCCTGCCTGGCTAAAAAAGGATATTTAATATTTTTTCCATATTAACTTTTTTTAACTATAACCTCGTCATGTATCATAAAGTCATTTTTTCTTTTAACAAAAAGTGTTTTCTTGCAAGAGATATCTTTCTAGCTATTTTCCAAGCTTTATCGATTACACTTGAGAAACTATGACCTCATTATCCTGCACAGTTTAAAAAACGCTCTTTCCCTTCTGTGTCCCGTAAAGCCGCTAGACCCGGGAGCGACGTCTCTTTTCCTTGACTTACTGTTCACTTCCTGCTCCTCTCCCGATAGTTTTACAACGCTTCTTATAAAACGTAAACTTGTAAAGCGATGCGTAGACCGTTCACGCTATATAAATTTTACACATACGTTTAGCAATCTAATTTATTGCCGGATAGCGGGGATTTGAAAAGCAGTGTTATCCTTCAAATATTCCACTTAATAGACTATGAAATTACTTGCCGAATGACAAATACAAACGTGGCTCTACCTGAATAACAAACTTGTGACCTTTAGGAAGTCCCATGATACTTTTATCACAATCAAAATACCAATGTTTATCTTCCCAACAAACTGTATAAAACAAAAAGCCTTGTAGGTAATTACCGTTTATTCGGCAAACGAGATACCTTGTAACGATAATTGGACCATTCAAGTTCAAAATAGTGTAAGTCTGGGAATACAGGCAAGTTTTCAATTTGTGTTTATCCCTTTTTCCTTATTGTTCATTTGAGTTTACACTCTATACATTCTATTCTAGTTATTGATTATTTCAAACGTCCCCATTTTTTGATCGTTTATGATCATCATGGGATCATTTTATCAAATCTCTGCCACTTTACACCTATCAATTCTATTTTATTATTTAAAAAGAAACAATCTAACCTAAAAAAAAAAAACCAAAAAAAACAAGGGAGGCATGTGGTGGTGGTGATATCAACAGGGGATGGAATTATCAACCCCTAAACTTCATGGGGAGTGAGATCTCACTCCTGTCATTCTGTATTACTGTAAAGTAGCTACAAGTAAGAGCCCCCAACCTTAATGTAACAAAAAGCTCGACAAACTTTGCTGCTGCATTACAGAAGCCAGGGGGAGGGCAGAATACAGGGAGAGCTCTGGGGTCACTCACTGCTGTACAGAAATAAGATTCAAGGGGTTTATAAAGATTGAAAATCCCCGTACAGTACAGATAAAAGGCGTTACTGTAATTTCCATACACAGGCATTATGCCACATGCAGATATTATTTTTATATCCTATTGGTATCTTTTGGAAGCTGCATTGCCCGTAATCTCGTTATGATCACTACAAACCCCTGTATGCAGGGGATCTGACCATTTTATAATCTCTTTGCATCACCTTTACTGGATTTGACACAAAGGTCATTTCTGCCTGTACAGGGGAAACTCGAAAAATTTGAATATCGTGCAAAAGTTCATTTATTTCAGTAATGCAACTTAAAAGGTGAAACTAATATATGAGATAGTTCAAGCCGTGATTTGTCATAATTGTGATGATTATGGTTGCAGCTCATGAAAACCCCAAATCCGCAATCTCATAAAATGAGAATATTGTGAAAAGGTGCAATATTCTAGGCTCAAAGTGTCCAGCTCTAATCAGCTAATTAAACCAGAACACCTGCAAAGAGTTCCTGAGCCTTTAAATGGTCTCTCAGTCTGGTTCAGTAGGAATCACAATCATGGGAAAGACTGTTGACCTGACAATTGTGCAGAAAACCATCATTGACACCCTCCATAAGGAGGGAAAGCCTCAAAAGGTCATTGCAAAACACGTTGAACGTTCCCAAAGTGCTGTATCAAAGCACATTAATAGAAAGTTGTGTGGAAGGGAAAAGTGTGGAAGAAAAAGGTGCTCAAGCAGAAGGGATGACCGCAGCCTGGAGAGGATTGTCAGGAAAAGGCCATTCAAAAGTGTTGGGGACTTTCACAAGGAGTGGACGGAGGCTGGAGTCAGTGCATCAAGAGCCACCACAGACGGATCCTGGACATGGGCTTCAAATGTCGTATTCCTCTTGTCAAGCTGCTCCTGAACAACAAACAACGTCAGAAGCGTCTTACCTGGGCTAAAGAAAAACAGACCTGGTCTGTTGCTCAGTGGTCCAAAGTCCTCTTTTCTGATGAGAGCAACTTTTGCATCTCATTTGGAAACCAAGGACCCAGAGTATGGAGGAAGAATGGAAAGGCTCACACTGCAAGATGCTCGAAGTCCAGTGTGAAGTTTCCACAGTCTGTGTTGATTTCGGGAGCCATGTCATCTTCTGGTGTTGGTCCACTGTGCTTCATTAAGTCCAGGGTCAACGCAGCCGTCTACCAGAAGATTTTGGAGCACTTCATGCTTCCTTCCGCAGACGAGCTTTATGGTGATGTTGACTTCATTTTCCAGCAGTACTTGGCACCTGCCCACACTGCCAAAAGCACCAAAACCTGGTTCAATGACAGTGGGATTACTGTGCTTTATTGGCCAGCAAACTCGCCTGACCTGAACCCCATAGAGAATCTATGGGGCATTGCCAAGAGAAAGATGAGAGACATGAGACCGAACAATGCAGAAGAGCTGAAGGTCGCTATTGAAGCATCCTGGTCTTCCAGAACACCTCAGCAGTGCCACAGGCTGATAGAGGCAGTAATTGCTGCAAAAGGGGCAGAAACCAAGATCTGAGTACATATGCAGCTTATACTTTTCAGAGGTCCGATATATTGTTCTATGTACAATCCTTGTTTTATTGATTGCATGTAATATTCTAATTTTCTGAGATTGCGGATTAGGGGTTTTCATGAGCTGTAACCATAAGCATCACAATTATGACAAATCACGGCTTGAACTATCTTGCTTTGCATGTAATGAGTCGATCTCATATACAGTGTATTAGTTTCACCTTTTAATTTGCATTACTGAAATAAATGAACTTTTGCACGATATTCTAATTTTTCGAGTTTCACCTGCATGTTGATAATGCAGACCTGGTTTGAAATTGTGCTAAGGGTCCACCGTGTAGTGTTAAGAACTTTTCATCCAAGCAACATTTCTGTTGAGGATGAGCAAACAAGTTAATCAAAAAATAAAATTAATAAATAAAAGATTAAAATAATATAAAATTGAACACTCTTATTTTTTCACCCTCTATATCTAAAATTACTTGTTCTAAGCTACAATTAAGCATTAACTGCACATCCTATTTTTCAAATAAATAAAAACCAAAAGAATTTGATAGTGAAGGGGTTAATTATAAATATATATACACACACACACACACACACACACACACACACACACATATATATACACACACACACACACACATATATATATATACACACACACACACACACACACACACACACACACACATATATAAGCAAGAGAGATACTTCTATACCCACACAGAAAAAGACTTTTATAATTGGAAATCAAAATATACAAAATCTGTTATTCTGCAGGCTTGTCACAGCATGAACCTTTTTAATTAACATCATTTAACATCCCTTGTCTTTAATGCCAAGAAACAGATGCACACTCATCAACAAACTAAACATTGATATATATATATATATACACACACACACACATATATATACACACAGATTCAATTTTCACCAGTACCTACTAGAGGAAAAGGGGTTAATAATAATAAGAATGATCCCTTTGCTTTTCCACAGATTCTAAGATGACACATTTTATCTTAGAAAAAGCTGACTATCCTTTCCCCTAATACTGTGTGTTTTTCGAATCCAAATTAAACGTTTATGAGCGTCGGACGGCGATATACGCTTAAACTCACAAGCTACACACGATCCATAAAACTAGGTATGAATTTCTATGGGAGAAATTAGTAAAAGTCATAAACGGTGTTGACTTTCATGGATTTGCCTGGTGTATTTGGAATACGAATTCGCTAGCGGAAAGCCGAATCCCTCTGTCCCAAATATAAAAACCGTGAAAACGTATTAGTGTCCGTTTTATCTCCTTTACTGCTACAATAGCCACACTGGGCTCAATTTGACAGCTAAGTTTTCCCGGAAGATATAAAAAGAAATTCTATATACAACCAATCATGTGCACGGCTTTCCTGTCAAATGTGGGGAATGAAAAACGCTTCCAGTATAATATCGGAAAGAACAATCCATTGTTGTCAATGGTTAATAGAATATGCATTTAATCTGATTGAACAGATGATAAATATATTAGGGAATAATTATTCTTTCTTCGAGATGCTGGACACAACTGCAGAAAATTTTCCGCATTTAGATTCAACAATGCTCTTATCTGCGGCTCATCTCGAGAGAGACAATTACCATTTCCTTTGCCTTGATCTTGTTTGTTTAACTTGACACAGTGAAGAAAGGGCTGACATTGACCAAAATCCCCAGCATTAATTTATTTCATGTTCAGCATTCATCATCGCTTTGGCTGGGGAAAGAGCTGGCAGGTATCTGAAATACCTGACCAGCTAAGAAAGATATTATAGAAATAAAACAAATATAAAAAATAAATAAATGGGGAGCTGGAAAAGAATTCACATTATATATACTAAGCTTGTGTCAGTTTATGAATTAATAGATCAAATAAAAAAATAAATAAAAATAATATATTATTTATTTTATTTGATGTATTATTTTTTTAAATTTTCTTTATTTGATCAACTATTTATTTTATTTGATGTATCAAATAAAAAAACATTAAAAATATCTATTTTTACCCCAGATAAACCTTCGAATAATTTCTATGCATAC
Organism: Leptobrachium leishanense; assembly: GCA_009667805.1. Taxonomy (NCBI): domain Eukaryota; kingdom Metazoa; phylum Chordata; class Amphibia; order Anura; family Megophryidae; genus Leptobrachium; species Leptobrachium leishanense. The sequence continues at coordinate 36,034,498 of CM019069.1, read as the reverse complement.
TTTGATGTGTTTTTCGTGTGGCTATTATTTTGTTATCCTCAAAAACTTTCCAAAATCATATTTGTTTAAGAATTAAATAGTAGCTCATTTTTTGTACAGCGGGATTTTGTTAGAGAATTTAATTGCATGCATATTAGTTATTCTATATGCAACCAATCAAAGAAAGTACAAAATAAATAAAAGTGTTTGTGTACAGAGTAGGGATTATTATTATTATTATTCTTTATTTATAAAGCGCCAGCATATTCCGCAGAGCTGTACAATAGGCACAGTATAGACAGGGTTACAATACAATACATTGAACAACATTTGACAAACAGTACAGGAGGAGATGAGGGCCCTATTCCCGTAGGAACTCACAATCTAGAAGGGTTGGGGTTGGAAACAGGAGGAGAGGACTGCAAGGTGAGAGTGATTGATGGTTGCATCAGTGAGTTGGGTGGTAGGCTTCCCTAAATACACCAATACCAATACTAGTACTCGTGTAAATGCACCCGATACTTCTACCGGAAGCCAACATTGGGCTGGCTTGCCGGGTGGTACGTGAGGGCTGCGGCAGCTGGCAGAATGTACTAATAGCGTTCTACCAGGCCCATGCAGCTGGCCTCATTCCAGCGAGCGGCTGTCGGCATGTGAAAGTTGTAACGCGGTTCACCCTCGGGTGCCCAAGATCAAGATAACTCGATCTGGTTTTATTCTGGAGCATTGCAAACAAATTTAGTTTATCGCAAAAGAAGTTATTTGCAAATCTGTTCCAGGATATGTCCCTACAGTTCCAGAACATCAGACGTCACAGCCGATCTACTGGAACTCTTTGTAGTGTTGAGACTTTGGATACTCATGGCAGTCCCGGCTGTTTACAACTGCATTACTGCAACTGACCAGTAGAAGGAGTCTGTCAAATACTGCATACAGTCTGTAAATGCACTATAGTGAATGTGATATTACAGTGCATTTTGACTGTGTGTGTGTGTGGGTGTGTGTTTTTGTATAGGAGTGTTTGTGGTAGTGATTGGAATAAAACAGGAGTCATCATCCTTGGCCCCCCCTCCAAATCTTTTTGAGCTACATTTCCCATGAGTTTCCGCCAACCCAATGAGTAGCTGGGCATCATGGAAGACATAGTTCCAAAATATCTAAAGGGCCAAGGTTGCTGAACCCTGGATTAAGGAGTAATGTAAAGCAGCTTTCCTAAACACCAATGGGTTTTGCGTGTGGTTTTATGGCTCGTTTGGGATTGAGCCCTTTGTTATTGCAGATTTTTAACAACTGACCATTAAGTTCCCCTAAACAGGTAGATTATTCCCCTAAATCCCTTCTTTCATGAAAGGTGGTGAAATGATGAAGAATATAAAGAAATTGCACATTTTAGTCCATAATAGTCAAGCTGAAGAAATTCCAAAGTAGAAGAATAATTTATCATCCAAAACCACACATATACTGAAAAAACAGCCAACAAGATGGCAATAGCAAAAACAATACTGTTCCTATTCTTAATTTCTGCAGAGAACCCCAGAAATGGCCAGCACAATCCAGTAAGGCTTTAGAAGACTCATTTTTTCCTTGTGATTATCTCAGAATACTTTTACCAACCTGTAAAAACTCATTGAGTTCAACTTGACCATTTTTATTAAGATCGACCTCGTTCAGGATTTCGTGAAGGTTATTGGAGTCCACGTGAACGTTGATATTCTGAAACAATAAAACCACAATAAAACATTACACACAGAAACGGAACGGATAGAAAGGTCCTTTACTTTCCAATGTCACATCTCTGTCTTGATATAGTATATGTGAATTATTATGAATTATGGAACAGTGTATTATGTCTATAAACTAGAGGTCTAAAAAAAGAAAGAAAAAAAAACCCGATTCAAAGAAATGAAAAGAGGATGGAAAGAAAAAAAAAAAAAAGGCAAATGTGGCCAATTAATATTGTGGGAAAGATTAAAGGAAACTATGTCGAAAAACAAATGTATGTTTCAAGTAAAATATAATGTAGCTGCAGACGTTTCAATCACTTTTATGAAGAAAAGGTACCTATATGGTACACTTTTAAATTCTCACTGAGAACCTTCATCACCCTGTATTACTGTAAAGAAGCTACAAGGCGAAGACCCCATTATCACTAACAAAAAGCTCAAACGTTACTGCTGCATTAAAGCAGCCAGGGAGAGGGCAGAATACAGGGTAAGCTCTGGGGTCACTCACTGCTATACAGGGATAAGATTCAGGCGGTTACAATGACTGAAAATCCCTGTACAATACAGATACAAGGTGTTACTGTAATTGCCATACACAGGCATTATACAGCACATACAGATACAAGGTGTTACTGTAATTGCCATACACAGGCATTATACAGCACATACAGATACAAGGTGTTACTGTAATTTCCATACACAGTCATTATGCAGCACATACAGATACAAGGTGTTACTGTAATTTCCATACACAGTCATTATGCAGCACATACAGATACAAGGTGTTACTGTAATTTCCATACAGGCATTATGCAGCACATACAGATACAAGGTGTTACTGTAATTGCCATACACAGCCATTATGCAGCACATACAGATATTGCATTGCTAATAATCTCATTATGATCACTACAAACCCCCATAAGCAGGAGATCTGATCATTTTATTATCTGTCTGCATCACATTTACTGTATTTGATACAAAGGCCATTTCTGCCTGTATATTAACAATGCAGACCACCGTGATGTTTTGCAAGATAAGGGGCACCATCTAGAATTTAGAATCTTTCATCCCAGCAATATTTCTGCAAAAGTTAAATAAATATATATTACATTGATGGATCTAAATATAATCCCCTTTTGCATAGTGTGCCACTATCATTAAGATATTTTGTTCTGTCTTCTTTTACTATAAACAAACAGGGTTCTCACAGTAAAAAGGTCTGTTTTAAAAGTACGGGTTCTTAGTGAAACTCATTGGGAGAGATGTATCCAATCCTCACTATCAAGGGTTTATTAGAGATTTTACATTCATGGTTTTGAAGAAAAGCTCTGAAAACCCCAATCCTTGAGAATATACATGTAGGAAAATGTATCTCCTCAGTAAAATGTGGAACAAGACACACTAGCTAAAGTAAAATTGTGAAAATTAAACGTGATTAGCATTATTGTGTTCCATGATAAGTAGTTGAATCCCGTGAGTAATAAAGTATCCGGGAGCTGCAGAGATATAGGAGTTCACAGAATTATTTACAAATTAGGTGATGACAAAACAACATGTAAATGTTAACTTACCTCCAGCACACGTTGGACGTCAACAGTTGTAATAAATCCCTTTTTATCTTTATCAAACTTGTGAAATCTCTTTTTATACCTAGAGAAAAGAGAGCATTTTAATAAACAAATATATTCTTGCAACTCATGGATAAAGGGATCAGATCAGGGCATAGAGAGGTAAATAGTTACTTCTATAATATTAATTATGAGTAATGAATTCATCAAGTCTGTGTGTTATACAATCAATCTATTGTTGTTTTACTTTTTTACATTCTGATTTCCCAAGAAGTGCATTATCAACCAGGTCAGACGGTGGGGACATAGATAGGTCAAGGCAGGACCTGGGCACAGGCTCCATATGCAGAGAATGCATGAGGCAGGACTGGGAGGGGTTTCGTTTGGACATTGGCAAGTTTAGAGGCTCCATCAATCAGAGCCCTGATTCATGTAGCCATGGCAATCTTTCAATCTCCCTGCAGAGCTGGTCGGACATGGGCTCGATGTGAGACTTGGGCTCCCAGTTGGCGCTTTTTTAGCTTAAATGCTTATTTGACCTGACTGGATTTATTAACCCCCTTGGCGGTATTCCCGAGTGTGACTCGGGGTTAACTTTCCGTGCTGAAAGCGGTATCCCCGAGCCACACTCGGGCTGGATACATACCTGTTCTGCGCTCCCTCGCTGACCTCCGCGATTGCATTCTTCTCTGGTGATCGCGGCGTTTTGCTTCCTGGTTCCCTTCTCGCGAGAAGGGAACCAGGAAGTGTGACGTTGCGATTGTCCGGAGGAGACAGCGAGGGAGTGCAGGGCCAGGTAATGTATACAGCCCCGAGTGTGGCTCGGGATACTGCTTTCAGCACTGAAAGTTAACCCCCGAGCCGCACTAATACTGCTAGGGGGCTGAAAAGAATTGTAACGATTCTGACATAGAAAATATGTCAGAATCATAACACCAGGGAGGTTAAGGTTTACTAGTTTAAAACTAGTAAAATGACCCTTGAAAACACCATCATCAGTAGCAGACACAGCAGCCCGAGACGATCTGGGGCTGTGCTGTATCATTACAGATGAAATTATTTTCTCACAGAATACTTTCCTTTGAGTTTCCAGAACATGCCCCTAATGTTTCAGCACTGTGGGCATGATCCCCGAGGTGCAAACACTTTTTAAAACCAGCTGGGGAATGTCTCTAATGGACTTTTCCCCAGCAGATCCTGCCGATATCTCAGAGCTGCAGTAACTCCATTTATCCATTAGATGGTGACATTTACCTGCCAAATTGGTTCCTCTGGTTCCTGGCAGTGTTTTTTTGGAAAATCATTTGGTAGTGAAGGGGGAAAGGAGACCTGATCTCAATGAATACAGAATCTTGCATCCCTGCACATATATGCAAAAACCACGATTTTCTGATCCATTGAAGGAGAACGTCTACACCCTGATGACATATGTAAATCTTCCCTCCTTGACTTATATCGTCAATGTGAGTGCGCTAAACAATATTTCAATACCATATTCCAAGGCTCAAAATTTCCACTCGCCTACTAGCATTTGGTGAGTGGAAATTAAGTGAGGGCGAGTGGAAATGCACACACAGGCAGCACAATAAATTAATTTGTGCTGTGTATTCCAGCGGTGCCACCGTGCAGCCCCCCCCCCTTCCCCAGGCTGCACGGTGGCAGGGATCAGCTGCCTAACCTGACCCAGCTCGTCTCTGTCACTAGCAGGGGGTGGAGAGGAGCTTTCTTGCCTCCTCGCTCTGCTCACACTGGGCTCTGATGACTGGGTATACATGTACCTGGGGTCTGATGTTTGGGTATTAATGTTATTTTTGTAACTTTATTCTAAATAAAACCTTTAATAGTGTAATTTCATAAGATAATTTAAGGGTGTGTGTTTAGGGGAGTTAAGAGCTGGGTAGGGGGTAAGTGGAGCAACTGGTGCGAGAGTAACTCTTATGGCCTGGTTAGTAGCTTGGGACTTGAAATTTTGAGCCCTGCCATATTCAATACCATACTATATCATCACCCAGGACATACTTGAAAACGAGAGAAATCTCAATGTATCCTTCCTGGTAAAAACTTTATAAATATTCAGAATATTGAGAATTGTGGTCTCCAGCTGCCATCTGAAACCCTGTTTTCAATAGAATTTGATGTCCCACCCACCACTAAAGATATTTGCCTAAATTATTTTATTAGGTGGGGTGAAATTAATTGAACGTTTTAAACGTTTTGACAATTTTAAAGTTAACAAACCAGATACTTTTCACCATCTCTTCCACAATGCATCAAATACAATGCTGCATCCTCAGAAACATTTATCTCAAACATATCATCAGCAGAGCACAGAAAGCAATCCGCGGCATAATAAATTAGTATTGCTCCTCTACTACCAATCAAAAAGTTAAAGGCGGCTCGGCCTGTTACTTAGCATATTCCGCGCCCGACGTGTAATTCCTTTACCTGTCTACATCTGAAGGTGACAGATTAATTTCAGATCGATCCGTTAGTTGCTCAGATCGGGCTTTGTAACCCATTTCATAATACAGGAACTGCTTTGCAGTTTCTAATTCCTCCTGGAAAACAAGAAATCAAACGACAACAAACAAAAAAAAGTGCTTGTGAGAATGCAGCCATATTAGAATTTTTGAAATTCTACATTTCCTCTTATAACGTAACTATTCATAGATAAGCATATGCTAGTCTTGCGCCCAGGCAATAAAGTCGATTTTCGGTGAATGTCTCGATCAGTTTATCATCGACATTTTGATTTACCAAAAGTGATTCAATGGTGGTAAATGAGCCGGTGCACATGTTCACGGGTCTGTTACCACACAATTCATTCATTTGTTAAAGAAGCTCTCACCTACTGTCAGGAGGCGAACAGTTAATTGGGGGAGAGGACTGACTGCTGGGAACCCCACAGTTTACAAAGAGGTGAGATTATTTTTCTCTTTTCCCCAACCAATAGCTAGTGAGTAAGGGGTTAGATCAGAAGAGGTCAAACAGCCTAATTGGATTTAACCCTTTGCCTGCTAGCCCTGGGATTGTAGGGGGACTGGATTTCAATTTAATGCAATGCAACCAAAAATTTTACAAACGAAAAACCAAAATAAATTGCACAAAATGCAGGTCAGACCACTTTTGCTGCTGCCCACTCATGGTGTTCTAATAAATATGTTTTGTTTCCAATAAGCCTATCCAATAATCCTGGCATTGTCCCTACTAGCTGTCCAGACCTTTATTTCACTGCAAGGTGAGAGTGATGGACTGCAAGGCGAGAGTGATGGGCTGCAAGGCGAGAGTGATGGGCTGCAAGGCGAGAGTGATGGGCTGCAAGGCGAGAGTGATGTGATGGGCTGCAAGGCGAGATTGATGTGATGGGCTGCAAGGCGAGATTGATGTGATGGGCTACAAGGTGAGAGTGATGGGCTGCAAGGCGAGAGTGATGGGCTGCAAGGCGAGAGTGATATGATGGGCTACAAGGTGAGAGTGATGGGCTGCAAGGTGAGAGTGATGGACTGCAAGGTGAGAGTGATGGACTGCAAGGTGAAAGAGTGATGGACTGCAAGGTGAGAGAGTGATGGACTGGTTGGGGCAGTGGGGTGTATTGCTGAGTCGGGTGGTAGGCTTGCCTGAATAGGAAGGTCTGAAGGGAGCATATTTGAAGGAAGAGAAACTAGGGGACCAACTGAAGCAACCCCAGATCATAGCAGGCTTGTACGGTAGGTGGTGACTTTTTTTGGCCAGACAGCATATACATTTAATGGATTGTATCCACAGCCACTAATATTAGTTATTAGTAGTTCGTCCAGAATCAAGAAAATAGATTTGTATTTTAAGTAGCTGAATCAGATGAGAGATTTCAAACTTGGCTCAGAAAGGAGCTATTCCTTCGTCAGTCTCCAGCAATTCCCAGCTTGGCTAATAGCCCTTACTGGCTTAGCTGTCATTTAATTGACAGGAAGCAGGAAAGACATCACAAAATCTCAGTAATGTATTGGATTGCACTTTGACCCAGACCAATGTGTGTTTTAACCTCTTTTAGCTTCCTGCAGGAAGGCTTAAGATTTCTTATTGGGAATAAAACCAGCCACACACCGGGCAGGATCGCTTCTCCTACAGGCTGACGGACACGCTAATCTCCACATGTAGGATACCGTCCTCTGAAGCCAAGCATAACATCCTTTCGCGCTGACGGATCCCAAATGGATTCTGCCATCTGTTTAGCAATAAAAATTGCTAAATGAACAATAGCAATAATATTGACTACAGAGGGACTAATTTGATCCCTCGAGTGGCTCAAGCTGAGAAGCTGTAGCTAAATGGGCGGTACGGAAACAAATGGCAACGCGAACAGTCAATATACACGTCATAACAATAAAAAGTGTCAAAAAACTAAGAGTAAAAAAAGAGAAACCTTTGTTTCCAGTTTGTAATTTTTTTGCAGTACTGTCCCCTGTAGAATATATTCTGCATCTCTACACGAGGGGTGAGACAAATCTACATCTAACTTATAAGGCTGGTGTCAGTCGAGCGCACTATGTGTGCTCGTACTGACGCGCCTCCCGGTGCCCTTTGCAGCGTTGTGATGCAGCGTTGTGATGACAGGGCCGGCCACACACTGTAGTGCGCGCACGAATTGCACGCGCTACGTGCTGCGTCTGTTTAGAAAGCCTCCTAGTCGAAGCGCTACGACGCGCATTCGACAGGGATGCAAAGCGCGATCCACCATAGGAGAATCGAGCCTTGCAGCACTGAGAGCACTAACTGCACTCAGCGAGGTGGCCAGACATATAAGGTCCTATGAATGATAATAAATAGGTCTGTTACAGAGAAAAGATAATCCACGATTTAAAAAAAAAAGAAAGAAAAGGGGGGGGGATTGCTGAAAAAATCCCCGAAAAATGCCTGAAAGATCCTAAAAAAAAATCTATAAATAGACTTTTTGCTGCAGATTAAAGTAATAAACGGTTTATTAGATATTGGATTTAAACAGGAATATTTTTAACATTGAAGCCTATGGGGATCACCTGAATAAACCTGTCGAATGAAACCACCAAATGGCAGGGGATTTCGGCAACTTTTCACTGCTGTTCGGTTTTCTCTGAATAGATTAACCATTGCTTCTCTATGAGGGATTTCACTGCCGTCGAACAGGCACCGTACTTGCTAGCAGGTCGCCAAAATTTAGCAAACTCCCTGCTTTCTGAATAGCCGGATGCCCACGAAATGGCATCGTACGAGGAAATTCACTGTTCGGTGCCATTTCGTCTCTCTCTGAATAACCTGTAAACATGTAACATAGTGAATATATTTCCTATAGATTAACACAGAAAATAAATATGTATTTTTGTGTTGTTTTTTTAAATATCTTGCATTGTATTACTTTGTATTTCTGTACCCTGCTGTAACATTTCAAAGTTCTTGAACCCAGGACATACTTGAAAACGAGAGAAATCTCAATGTATCCTTCCTGGTAAAATCCTTTATAAATAAATAACCCCTTTAGTATTTAGGCAATAAACCATACTTGATAAAAAACAATAGGGTTGCACCGATACTAGTATCGATATCGGTGCCGATACCGGGTACTGCAGGAGTACTTGGTACTCGTGCAGTACCCCCGATATTTTTTTCCGATACCGGAAGCCGGCATTGAGCCGGCTTGCCGGTATCCGAGGGGCTGCGGCGGCTGTCCGAATGCTCTATCGGCATTCGGACAGGCCCTGCAGCTGGTCATCTAACTTTGTTTAATACTTACCTTCCTTCAGCGCCGCCGGTAAAGTCTTCGCGCGCGCGCGCTCCTTGGAAGGACCCCAGCCGCGACCACGTGGGACCATGTGATCGCGGCTGGGGACCTTCCAACGAGCGCGCGCGCGGAAACTTTCCCGGCGTCGCTGAAGGAAGGTAAGTATTAAACAAAGTGAGCAGCTGCAGGGCCTCTCCGAATGCCGATAGAGCATTCAGACAGGCCCTGCAGCTGCTCTCCGCTCATACTTACCTTCCTTCAGCGACACCGGGAAAGTTCCCGCGCGCGCGCTCGTTGGAAGGACCCCAGCCGCGATCGCATGGTCCCACGTGGTCGCGGCTGGGGCCCTTCCAAGGAGCGCGCGCGCGCAAAGACTTTACCGGCGGCGCTGAAGGAAGGTAAGTATGAGCAGAGTGCGGGGGCATATCCATGAGCAGGGGGGGCATATCCATGAGGAGGGGGGCATATCCATGAGCAGGGGGGGCATATCCATGAGCAGGGGGGGGCATATCCATGAGCAGGGGGGCATATCCATGAGCAAGGGGGGCATATCCATGAGCAGGGGGGGCATATCCATGAGCAGGGGGGGCATATCCATGAGCAAGGGGGGCATATCCATGAGCAGGGGGGCATATCCATGAGCAGGGGGGCATATCCATGAGCAAGGGGGGCATATCCATGAGCAAGGGGGGCATATCCATGAGCAAGGGGGGCATATCCATGAGCAGGGGGGCATATCCATGAGCAAGGGGGGCATATCCATGAGCAGGGGGGCATATCCATGAGCAGGGGGGGCATATCCATGAGCAAGGGGGGCATATCCATGAGCAAGGGGGGCACATCCATGAGAGGGGGGGCATATCCATGAGCAGGGGGGCATATCCATGAGCAGGGGGGCAATTATCCATGAGCTGGGGGGGCAATTATCCATGAGCTGGGGGGCAATTATCCATGAGCTGGGGGGCAATTATCCATGAGCTGGGGTCAGGATATCCATGAGCTGGGGCAATATCCATGAGCTGGGGCAATATCCATGAGCTGGGGCAAATCCATGAGACCTGGGGGCTTTATAGGAGGTCTGTTCTTATTGGAAAGCGTCACATGACATAAAATAAAAGTATCGGTAATTGGTATCGGTGAGTACTTGAACAAAAGTATCTGTACTCGTACTCGGTCTTAAAAAAGTGGTATTGGTGCATCCCTAAAAAACAAACAAGGGGCAGGTGCTCAGCGCTCACACGAAATAGAAAAAAATTCTTATGACAGTTCATAGTCATGAAATAAAGATCATCAAGATATTCCTAGGAAAGCGAAAAAAGTACAATGGTGAAGTCCAGCTTTCACAATATAGTAAAAGAAAAGGGGGGGGTGGACCCACTCACACTTTCAGGAGCCTCGTTAGGCTCGATCACCTCGCCTGCGGGTGTTTCAATCGGCTCACCCGATAGCTCTTAGCCGTTTGCCGGTCGTGTAGCCCTGGTGTCCTTAGGGGTCCCGGGTAGTCCACAGGTCCTTAGAACTGTTGGTTTTTGCTTGGACCTAAAAACACTTTGCTCCTCTCCACACAGGCACCTCTCTCCTGTGCCTGTGTGGAGAGGAGCAAAGTGTTTTTGGGTCCAAGCAAAAAACAACAGTTCTAAGGACCTGTGGACTACCCGGGACCCCTAAAGACACCAGGGCTACACAACTGGCAAATGGCTGAGGGCTATCGGGTGAGCAGATTGAAACACCCGCAGGCGAGGTGATCGAGCCTAACGAGGCTCCTGAAAGTGTGAGTGGGTCCACCCCCCCCTTTTCTTTTACTATATTGTGAAAGCTGGACTTCACTATTGTACTTTTTTTCTCTTTCCTAGGAATATCTTGATGAACTTTATTTCATGGCTATGAACTGTCATATTTACTGAACATCAGAATGTATATATGTATGTATGTACCTTCAAGGAATATAAGAATTTTTCTCTATATCTTGTGAGCGTGTGAGCGCTGAGCACCTGCCCCTTGTTTGTTTTTTATCATATTTGGTGTAGTTTGGGACTGCATTTTGGTGCTCCAAGCGACGGGGTTCACGTATCATTTATGTATATTGTCTGTTCCCTACATTCTAAACTGTAATAAACCATACTTCTATCCAAACCAAAGAACTAGAAGCTCAACAAGGTATTTTTTTATTTTTTTTAAATAGCTCCAGTGGGGTCAGAAAAATCCATACGTTGTACTATATGACAACATTGATTTAATATACTCTAGGGTGTGCACCCTAAACAAGAGTCATTGCCTTTAAGAGGTTGTGTCAAGCAGCAGATGAGTGGCGCAGGAAGAAGAGGGACAGGTTGTGACAGCTTTACATAAACAGGAATTCCGGATCAATAAAATGCTTTAAAAAATGGCTTATATCAACTGTAAACAATCAACCCTGGTCAGTAATTTGCTTTGCAACACACACACACGAACCAGGATTTCTGCACTCATGGGTTTATTAAATATAGGGCTTGATTTAATGCGATCTGTAGACAGAAAAAAATATTTTTGGCCAGCATCATACAGATTTATGCCTTTAAAACATAACCATTAGAATTAACCCATGTTTAAAAACAAAAACAAAAAAACAACAACAATCTAATTCCTTTTATAGGACTTCCTGAAAATCTATTTATCAGCATCCTTTAAAAATGTGAAATCTTTTTCGGAAAATCAACATGCCGATAAATTCGAAATGAATCGATACAGTTGATATTTCCATTGAAAAGTATATTAGAACCAAATGGTTATGGGGAATCAAAATGTCGTTAACCTGCATTTGAATCTTGCAAACTGAAAAATGGACACAAAATCGTCTGAAAAAGGTCCCGTATTACCCGCCAGGTGTTTATCGGCATACACATAAGGCTAGGGACAGATGAGCGCATTTTCTGCGGCCACCGTCAAAATGTACGTCGATGCGTGCGCACGCATTTTTTCACGGAATACGCTTAAGTGGTCAGACGATGCGCAATTCTGGACGTATTTCATGACGATGGGGTGAAAAGAAGTCTAGGGAAATCCGGCTGTTTGAACGTTATGTTGGCCGCACACTAGCAGCGTCTGACATCTCCAATTCACGCACACACGCCGCTAGCGGACGCAGCGCACTCTGTACGTCAGTACCAGCGGTTTAACGTTCTCGAAAAAATGCGTTCATTTTCCACTTGCGTTGCGCGGCCGGACTTTTGTGCGACCGTACTTCGTATATTGGCTGTCATTGCCCGGCATCTGCTGCTAGTGCGGCCGTGATTATGTGCGCCAGAACGCGCGTTCGCACTGCCTCAGTCTGACCCTAGCCTAAAACTCATGATGTATGCACACCGCAAGATCACAACCATGTAAAACAAGAACAAAAAAAGACAAAACCAAAAATATATATATTAAAAATAGATAGACAGCATATCTAATCAGGTGAAGATATTTTAGCATGCCTCCTATATTTACACCAAGGTACAGGTTGAGTATTTATAATTCAACATTCTTTTGAGTACAGACCGTGCACCGAAAGTAGAAAATCCCTAACTTGACCTCGTGTGAAGGGTGACAGACTTATTAAAAATACTGTATAAAATGGTTTTCAGGCTGTGTGTATAAAGGTGTACAGTATATGAAACCTAAATTAATTTTGTGCCTAAACCTGGGTCCCATCCGCAAGGTAACCCATTATGTATATGCAAATATTCCATAATCTGAAATCCAAAATACTTCTGGTTTCCAGCATTGTGGATAAAGGACACTCAACCGATACACATATTATGGTTTTTAATTCTTCCACTGTCTTAGAACATACAATACACATGTGTATGTGTGCCCATCTAAACACATGGGGCCCTATTACATTCTCCGCGCAAACGTTAATGCGTTTTTGCGCACGCATTAACGCGAGGGGAAAAACCCTTTGCGCAGAACGTCGTATTACAATGTCCGCGCAAAAAATGCGCGTTAACGTCTAACGCGGGTGAACCTGCGCGAACCCTTTGCGAGCGTAATGTACTTTGCGCGTCCTGTACTTAACATCGTGGCGCGCATAATTTTAACGTCTTTGAAAAGCTGGTGGTAACTGCAAATCTGAACGTTCTGGCCGAAACGAAAAACACCAGCACGAAAAAAAAAAAAGCACAGTATAGTTACACATTCTACACAAACAATAAAATAGAGAGATTGTGCGTGTTTTTATTATTGCTGAAGCATATATACTCAGATTGATTTTGACAGGCGCAAAAACTGAACGGGAGACAATTGTGGTTCTTAATTCTGATTGGCTGAATCGCGTTAAAAAACAGTCTGCCCACCGATTTCTGCACGCAGCGGTAATGCGCGCTCGTTTCTGCGCGCGCTATTTTTTGACAGATGAAAAAATGCGCTCGGATTTTAATACCAGCGTTAATTTACCTGCATTAACGTTTCGCACTGCACGCAAAAAAAATAGCGCTGCGCGAGCGTTTTTGCGCGAAGAATGTAATAGAGCCCATGGTTTCCATAACTAGGTGCGAGTCACTAGTAAGTGGTTTATTTAATTCTTTCTTTCTGCCTTTAGAGCCTAGAGATACCAGTAACACTGCATTGACTGCCTGATTTTACCATAATGTTTTCTTGTGTTTGCAATTTATGTTCTTTTTTTTTATTTTTTAATTCTTCATCAAGCTTCATTAAGTTGAATAATGTGATTCCCAATTTGGATATTCGTCCTGACAGACAGTAGCGCTCTAAGCAGACTAACTAATTCTTTGGGCTTTCAAGCCACTTGTCCAGCCTGAAGTGTTCCCGTATCACTAGGCAGAATTAACCTCAAAACCCTCGCGGCAAAGTCTTAATACTTACAAGAACCCTATGTAAATAGGAATTCATTATAAAAAGTGCCTGAATGGAGCAAGGTATCCTTAATGTTCTAGCAGAGAAGTACTAGCGAGCAAACGGCACTCAGCAACCTGTCAAAATGTCAGGAATCATAGCGATCTACGCAATTTATTGTACGTGACCCAAAAGGTAAGCCAACTCTACGTGCAGTTCTACGCTCATCGTACACCACAAAATGCTTTGCTTCCTGATAACACATCCTACCCTAGTTTTTGACCCAAAATGGAGGCACGAAGACACAGAACACATTTATACTTGAGTAAATATTAGTTGAGTCTGAGGATGTGCATTAAAAATAATTACCGATACAGTGATATAGATGTGTAGCCAAGTAACTGGATCGTCAATCCTTCATTCAACAGGCTTCTTCAAAGTGAACCATTGATTGTCAGGTCAACTAGTTTACCTTACAGGAGACATCTCCTCAAGCAATAGATATCCAACTGGGTGATATCTCTCTAATATCCGTTCAGTCTTGTCCAACTCTAGGTTATTCAATGAGTCAACTGTCACCACGCTCATTGGTCCTGCGCCATTACTTTTAATTGGTTGGTGTTCTGGCTGGTATCAACTTCAATGGTGTCCAACCAATGTGTTTTTTGGTAGCCAGGTGATATAGATTATGTAATATATCTCACACCAATGGCCGACTAACTCCAGTCCAGCATGGATTACCAACATTGACAGCACACAGCATCACTGCAAACAGCAGAAGTCCTGCCACTTTGGCTGATCACCAGCTTGCATCAATCACTGCTCGTCGGCACAGAGAACTAATGACACGTCTGAGGCAATTGAGTGACAGGAGGTTGGCAGGTGATTTGAGTAACATAGGAATTCGTAGACGATCTATGCACATGTTGACGGTTTGGCAAGAGCAATATATAAATGAAACATCCGTCCCCATCAAACGAGATCATGTGAGCCGGAGTACGACAGATTTTATTATCTTCAGGACACTTAGAGAGCCGATCTACACACTGCACAGAAACAAAAAGCCATAACACAACACATGACACTTTGTAGGGACTGTTCAGTAACTGGGCTGTTCTAAAAAGTCTTCAGTTGGAGTTTAATCTATGGCAGGTAATGGAAGACTGACCATACACAAAGGTTTATTTGGTCTCGGCACACCAGCATCAACTCCAGCATGCACCGTCTCTGCCTGTCCCTTCACTAGGCAGCCGACATATCAAATGATCCTTGAAGCCCATCATAGTTAATCACACTGTGATTTTATTTTTGTCCTAAGGGGTCCCATCCATGTTTCGACCCCAACAGGGCCTTTATTCAGACCTGGCACAACCGCTTCCCAATTATTATGCGATAAAGTGCTTTTTCCTTTTCTTGTAAAGAAAGCTGTGAACAGACATCACATCTTATAGTGTCTTTAACCCTTTCACCTGCCAGTGATAAATTTCACAGGAGACACATTGTTTAAAAGCTTAGGACAACATGAGAGTCCTTCTGTACCATCTCACCATGATTTGCTGAGCAAGTCTCATTTAAGACTATCCCTTCAGAGTCTCTGCTTACCACTTGTAATGCTCATTATAAGTCAATAGAAGCACCGTGCTGCATACATACTACTCTTACATGTGTTCCAAAGAAAAGATTTTTTACTGTCTATCGGAGTACAAAAATACAAGCTAAGGGCCCTATTGCATTCCTCGCTCATCGGTTTTGCGCGCACGCAAATGTGCATTTGCGCGAGGACAAAACCATTTGCGCAGAACGTCGTATTTCAACGTTCGCGCGAACGTGATGAACTGTGCGCGTCCTATACTTAACATTGTGAGCGCAAATGCGTTAAGCGGATGGTATTTCAATGGATGTGCAACTTCCTACGAACGACGTTTGCGCGCATAATTTTAACGTCTTTGAAAAGCTGGTGGTAACTGCAAATCTGAACGCTCTGGCCGAATCAAAATACACCAGCACGAAAAAAAAAACAGCACAGTATAGTTACACATTCTACACATACCCAAACAAAAAAATTGTGAATTCGTGCATATTTTTTTTATTTCTGCAGCATGTATACTCATTTATTTTGACAGGCGCAAAAACGTTAGTGAGTCAATTAACCCCTTAGTGACCGGGCGGTTTTACAGAAATCCGTCTTTTAGTGCCCGCTGCTGTTTTTACGTTTCTGCGCTGTTAGGCTAGGGTCAGACTGAGGCAGTGCGAACGCGCGTGCAGCCGCACATAATCACGGCTGCACTAGCAGCAGATGCCGGGCAATGACGGCCAATATACGATGTACGGTCGCACAAAAGTCCGGCTGCGCAACGCAAGTGGAAAATGAACGCATTTTTTCGAGAACGTGAAACCGCAGGTACTGACGTACAGAGTGCGCTGCGTCCGCTAGCGGCGTGTGTGCGTTATTAGGAGACGTCAGACGCTGCTAATGTCCGGCCAACATAACGTCCAGACACAAAAAGTGTTTTATTGATGATCCGTACAAAATCACGGACGAAAATGCGCATAGTATGACCGCTATCGCGTATTCTGTGAAAAAATGCGTCCATTCGTTCGAACGCACTTTTTCACAGACAACATAAAAATGCATCCGTCTGACCCTAGCCTTAGTGTTTAGGTCAAATTTTCCTCTTACTCGTTTATTCGACCCACACATATTATACATCCTTTTTCCCGCCATTAAATGGACTTTCTAGAAATACCATTATTTCCATCATAACGAATAATTTACTATAAAAAAAAAAATGAAATATGAGGAAAAAAATTGTAAAAACACACTTTTTCGTAATTTAATCCCCAAAATCTACAACCACCCAAAAAGACACCGGCTAAATAGGTTAAAAATTTTGTCCCAAGACTAGAAATACCCAATTTTTACATGCGTTTGCTTTTCAACCCCTTCACTGCTGAGACAGTTCACCTATGTGCGCTGCGCTCATTCTGACCATTTTGTGCTAATTATTTTTAGATGACAGCCTAGGTCCTATTTAATTAACCCCCCCCCCAGACAAAAAAAACTTTTAAAAAAAATTTTTTTTTTTATTTAATTAAATTTTTTTATTATTTATTTTTTATTTAATTTTTTTTTTAATTTGTTTTTAAAACCAAACCTGGTCATGTTTGGTATCATTGGAAAGGCCATAATCACGCCTTTCAAATGATGTCAAATATGACCATCTAGCTGCCATGGATCGGGAGATATGGGGATCCTTAGGATCCCCTTATCTCTACATGGCAGCTAGATGGTTAACTGGCCCACTGACATCCTCACACATATGGTGAGGTTGTCAGTGGGTGGGGGGGGACCTGGAGGCTTGGCTGACATCCAAGCCCCCCTCCAGGTGTGAATCGCGTTTTGGCGCCAATTGGCGCCGCAATGTGATCCGGCGGCGAAACTGTTAATGCCATACACCGCTGAAAAAGGGAGGCTCTCCCCTCTCCAGCAGTACAAACGGCATCTCCCTAGCTTCAATGGTTGGGGAGATAGAGGGCTCCGAAGGAGCCCACCCCCTCCCCTCCATTGAAATGCATGGGGACGCCTGCTGATGACGTCACCACGCAGCGTGGCGACGTCAGCCTCGCCTGCCCATGTAAATCACATGGGCAGGCTTCCTCCCTGCCAGATCGCCGTGGGATCCAGCGAGGGAGGGGAGTATCGGGCGGGAGGGGGATTAGGCGCCGCTGACGTACCCTGTACGTCCGCGGGTCTAAGGGAGACCCGAGGACAGGACGTACAGGGTACGTCAGCGGCCCTTAAGGGGTTAAGGTAAATTGATGTCAAGTAAGGTTCTTAATTCTGATTGTTTTTTTCGCGGGATTCAGCCAGTCTGCGCACTGATTTACATGCGCAACGTTACTGCGCACGTATTACACTTCGCTTTGCGCATTTTTTTTACTAACGTTATTTTTTGACGGATGAGAAAATGCATTCGGATCCGAATATCATGTTTATTTTCACGCGATAACGCAAAAAAAATTGCGCTGCGCGAGCGCATTTGCGCCGAGAATGTAATATGGCCCTAAGTATTTCTAATCTAAATTTCTGGGGACCAAAAGTGTTTTGGATTTCAGAATATTTGCATATAATATATAATATATTACAATAACACAAGTCTAAACATGAAATTCATTTATATCTCGTGTACACACAGAAAGAAGGGAGTTTTATACAATGTTTATAATAATTTTGAGCCCTGTCAGGTGCAGAAATCTTCAATTTTGGAGTCATGTTGGTGCTAAATAATATTTCAGATTTTGGAACACTTAAGATGATTTAACATTTTGGAATTAGGGTAAGGGATACTCAACAAACAAACATGGATTGCTCTGAAAATTGACTCACTGATGGCTAAACATCACCATCTCTGAATTACATTTCAACTGTTGGCTGAGCTTCACGGGAAATGTAGTTCTGGAAAAATTGGGAATGTTCCACAAAGCCATGAATGGTCGAAAAGTTATGAAAACTACAATGATAAGTATTTTGAAAGAAGAAATTATTTTATACCTGTTTCTTTTGTTCTTTCCAGCTAAATTCTTTTGCCATAATATCAATGATCCGGGGTAAAGCTTCTTCGGCGGCTTGAACGTTCAGAAAGGCCAGACGGGTACGTCGTGAAATGACATCAACTGCCGTACACGCATACTCTCTCAGTGCATATTTCACCTGGAATAGCAAAAGCCGGGAGTTACATGACGTATGAGTTAATGGTTTAATATAATAACAGAGGGCAAGGGATTCTCACTACGTTGCCACCTTGTGGCCGTGGCCAACATCGCACCAAAAAAGTAGTGCACATTTAAATGGTATGGAAATAGTTTATAAGGATGCTAAAAAAGGTACCACTTAGAACAATGCTCAGGTCAGTTTACAGACTGGAGTATAGTGCATATGCAACGCTCCTGTTAGTTTTAGGGATAGGGTAAAGGTTAGGATTAATCCTAATCACTAACCCTAACCAACAGATTCTGCTCCTTTTTCACTTTATTTTTCGGCAACAGATTCTGCTCCTTCAGCAAAAATGGAGCAGAATATGTTGGATGGGGGGGGGGGGTAGGGTTAACCTCACCCTAAACAAGCAAAAATACTACCTCTAATACCAACCCTACCCTGAAATTAAAAGGAGCACCTTTTGGAACCATACATCAGAATGGTATGCACAGTTGTTCCACTTGTAAGCCCTTAAATGCAAAATTGCAGATAAAAAACCCAAAAAACAGAAGCATATGCAGTATCATATGCTGTTTGGTTTTATATTTCTTTTTATTTTATTATAAATTAATTTTCTTCTTGCCATATTTTTTTCTTCCACCCAGCCTTCTTTTTTCTCCCGATTAAGCCTTAGAATGTGTTTTGGGGCCCATATGGTCTAATCAGATTGTCTCCTTACATTTTATTCACCTAATATTATACATTGAGCAGATTTATCTTTAATATATATGATTAAGCTAAACAAAAGTCACTTCACCAACCTCAGCTTCAATGTACGGAAATTCAGAAACTAGACGCTTTCCGACAATCGGCCACCTCTTCCCCGTGACTTTAGCCAGTTTGGCCACCTCGAAGGCCTTGTCGCCGTACGTCGAGGCGAGATGTTGCGCGACCTGCACAGTAAAAATAATAAAAGTGAGGGGGGGTGACATTTTTCTGAGAAAAATGAAAATTTCACGATTTAGCATTTCCTCGTTCTGCTTTTCGGAGCACAGCAGGAGAAAAAAAAGAAAAGAAAGGCAGGCTACTTATGTCACTTTCCCAAAGCTTTCATCAAACAGACTGAAGAGGGTATTAAATCCTGATTGTGTGGGAGGAACCTACATGTGTTGTGAATGCTTAGGCCAGCACTTACACTACTATGCATGTATCATTGTCTGACTAATGATGCGTCAACCACTTTTTGCTACTGGGATAACATTTAACAGAAAGATTGTTGGAATTAGACTTCCGTAGAGATGGGACTATCAAGAAAATAAGATACTGGAGGGGAAAAAAAAAAAAAAGAAACTAAAATTCAGTTTTTAAAGGAACAATTTATTTTTTCCCAAACCATCACATTACATGCATGTTTAACCATGGTTTTAAGAGAGTTATCCACCAAAACAAATAACATTATCTAGCTTTTAAGTCCTTCTCTTGGCATAAAAGTGCTTTAAATCTCTCATTGAACAGAAAGTGTTGAATAGATTTCACAATTCGTGCACTATAGCACTTTGAAACATACACAGTGTTCATCATGAGCATTGTATAGCCTATATAAAGGTCTAAAAAAAATGTAAACATATATATGTATAAAACATTATATATATATTTCTGAAAATGTTTCACATATATATATCTAGTATAATATGTATTATATTTATAGTATATTTCTGAAATTATTATATACATATATAAAATATTATACATTTTACAGTTGTGTTCAAAATTATTCAACCCCCACTGAAATTGAGTGTTTTGGCCAGTTTGACATTGATTTTGATCATTCAGTCATCTTGCTTACAATTAAATCACTAGAGGCACGTGTAGGTCAGACAAATATAACATTTATAATGAAATAACCACAAATGTCTTTTCTGTGCTCACATCATTATCAGTTTTATTCAACCCCCAAGTGACATTCAATCTTAGTACTTAGTACAACATCCTTTTACAGTTATAACAGCTTTTAAACATGAAGCATAGCTTGACACAAGCAGCGATCTATGGGTATCTTCGCCCATTCGTCATGGGCAAAAGCCTCCAGTTCAGTCACATTCTTAGGCTTGCGCACTGCAACTGCTTTCTTTAAGTCCCACCAGAGGTTCTCAATCGGATTTAAGTCAGGTGACTGCGATGGCCACTCCAAAATGTTCCAGCCTTTAATCTGCAACCATGCTCTAGTGGACTTGGAGGTATGCTTGGGATCATTGTCCTGTTGAAAAGTCCAACGTCTCCCAAGCCTCAGGTTTGTGACGGACTGCATCACATTGTCATCCAATATCTCCTGGTACTGAAGAGAATTCATGGTACCTTGCACACGCTGAAGCTACCCTGTACCTGCAGAAGCAGAACAGCCCCAAAGCAGGATTGACCCCCCGCCAAGCTTCACAGTAGGCAAGGTGTTCTTTTCTTCATAGGCCTTGTTCTTCCTCCTCCAAACATAGCGTTGATCCATGGGCCCAAACAGTTCTAATTTTGTTTCATCAGTCCACAGAACACTATCCCAAAACTTATGTGATTTGTCCACATGACTTTTGGCATACTGCAGTCGACTCTTCTTATTCTTTGGAGACAGCAAGGGGGTGCGCCTGGGAGTTCTGGCATGGAGGCCTTCATTACGCAGTGTGCGCCGTATTGTCTGAGCTGAAACTTCAGTACCCACATCTGACAAATCTTTTCTCAGTTCCTCAGCAGTCACACGGGCACTTTTCTCCACTCTACGCTTCAGGTAGCGCGCAGCAGTCAAAGTCAGCATCTTCTTTCTGCCACGACCAGGTAGCGTTTCCACAGTGCCCTTTGCCTTGAATTTGCGAATGATGCTTCCTATGGTCTCTCTTGGTATGTTTAACATCTTTGCAATCTTCTTATAGCCATTGCCCTTCCTGTGAAGAGTAATCACCTCTTCTCTTGTCTTCCTGGACCATTCTCTTGACTTCACCATGTTTGTAACCACATCAGTAAATGTCTAGAAGGAGCTGAGTATCACAGTCATTTTAAAGCTGCCTAATTGGTGCTTATTATGCTTTATTGCTGCTCCGTGACATCCACAGGTGTTTTCAATACCTGATTGAAAACACTTGAATGAACCTCTGTTCTTCAGAGTGGTAGTCTTTAAGGGGTTGAATAATTGTGTCAATGAAGAATTCACAAAAGAAACATTTACTACTGTATTACAAAACCAATTGATGTCATTTTAGTTGCATATGGTTCTTTAAAAAGTCCTTGTAGGATTTCATTCTGAATACAATTACAAATGTACACTAAATTCCCTAAAACCCTTTACAGCATTGGGGGTTGAATAATTTTGAACACAACTGTATATATTTGTATATAAACCTATTTTTTGAGGTATTTATTATATAAATAATTAATTAATATAATTATTTCTAAAAACAGTTTTATGGGCATATATTTTTATTGTGTATATTGTGTGTATATATGACAAACTCGATCCCCGCACACCCAGTTTCCAATGTAGCTAATCGCTTCGGTGCAGGAACCAGGCACATTTAAAAAACATGAAATTCGATGTTCTGCAACTTAAAGACTTCTGTAAAGATTCTTTCAAAAACTCGTTATTATGGTCGACGTTTCAGTCCAACCAGTCTTTACTCAAGACATGACTCATGTCTTGAGAAAGGTCCGGTTGGACTGAAACGTCGACCATAATAAAGAGTTTTTGAAAGAATCTTTACAGAAGTCTTTGAGTTGCGTTATATATATATATATATAAAAATCTAGTTAATCTGGATTCTTCATGAGTTCTACAATTTACAGGAAACGAACAGACATTTCCCAGATTGCTAAAATGCATTTTGTCTCTTATTTTGGCATGAAAAACCTTGACTTGATGATATTCAAAGCTATGGAGTGATGGGGGCTCTTTATGATATATTTATGTAAAACACGCATAATGACGCTCTTCACACAAATCCAGCTATAGCTATACATTGGCTACAAAATATACAAAGTTACACATACAGAAGCATTCATACTATGCATAAAAAAGATTGAAAATTGCTGTTAAAAAAAAAACCAGGTAAAATTAATTAAAAACAGTGGAAATGAATTTGTCGGGTTATTTTTAATTTTCTCCTCACTAAGAGAACATAAGTTAAAATAACATGAAAATATTAAATATAATGAATTGACAAATTAATTACTAAATTTTTTGTGTAGAATATAAAAAATATAAATAATTTCAACAGAAAAATCTGACATTTATTAATATTATTATCAGTGACTGCTTGACACCATACCTCACTCTCTAACCCATAATCTTGCACAAGACGGATGTACAGCGTGGGACTCCAGTCCTTTCCTCCTTCGAGGAATAGCCCGACGGTCCGGCACGGCCCAGCTTTCAGATTGTGTGCGTTAACGGCAGCATCCATAGTGTCCTCAGCCATGGCACGGTATGTGGTCCATTTTCCACCTTAACAAAACGTTAAAACTGTATTGGTAGGTGGTATAACAATTCCTTTCCTTAAACAGAGTAATTAGATGACACATCGAAGGAAAATACCTTGGCAAGTGATGGAACATAATACCCCACCTGCAGTGCAGGGACGTGCAGTCAGGGGTGGCAAGAGAGACAGAGCCTCCCAGTAAATTAATGTGCTCATTGTGCTGTAATGACATGTGTGTATATTTAAACTGTAAATAAAATGTTATTTATTGAAAAAAGTTCTCATACTCACCTCTTCACGCTCCCTCGCTGTGCTTCTCTCTCCTCCGTTTTTTTTCCCCCTGCACTTTCAGTTTGCCAGCGTGTGTGTGTGTGTTTTTCACTACACTGACAGCAGGGGCAGCACTGAGCCAGCCTAGCCTACGCAATTTGCGCAGCTGAATGCTACACTAATTGCGTAGCTCAAGCTGACTTCCTTGTTCTACGCTTTTCAGTGCCTCCAGAGGCACTGAGAGCAGTTGAAAGCTTGAGCCAATGGGAAAGCTCCATTGGTCTCAAGCACTTCTTTTTTTAAAAAAAAACGTCCCCCATGGGAGGCAGAGCTCCCCATGGATTGATTGACGCAGGACAGTCATGTGACTGTCCTCGTCAGTCGTGGGGGGGCGGGCAGGCTGAGCTCAGCAATCAGCATGTGTGTAATAGCGCCCTCTATTAGTCAGTATTGTAAGTGCATGCTCTTAAAAGTAATAAGAAAAAATGCGAACTTTACTTTATAAATAGTGAAACTCTATTCTCCTATATAACAATAATCAAATGCGTAAATTGCGACTGCGTAACCCTGTGTATATCTGGCTGTGATACTAGCCAGTGCCTCACCAGCCACTGACCTCACCGCAAATCACTGCTGCACTGTAAATAGAACTCAATCTGCTACATGAGCGACGACAAACAAGTGAAAGATAGTGGGTGGATTAAAAATACAGGGCCCTATTACAATCTTCCCGCATACGTTTGCACAGGCGCAAAAACGCATTAACGCGAGGGGCAAAACCCTTTGCGCAGAACGTCGTATTACAAGGTCAGTGCAACAAACGCGCGTATACATCTACAGTGGGTGAACCTGCGCGAACGCTGCACGAGCTTACTGTACTTTGCGCGTCGTATACTTAACATTGTGAGCGCAAATGCGTTTGTGCGCTGGTACGCGGATGGTATTACAATCTATGCGCAGATTGTAACGCACAGCCTTTGCGCGCATAATTTTAGCAACTCCTAAAAGCTGGTGTTAATGGCAAATTCTATCAACCTGCCGAACACAATCACACCAGCCCAAAAAAAAATACGCAGCAAAGCATAGTTACACATTCTACACATACCCAAACAATAAATTTGAGAGGTTGTGTGTGTTTCTTTTATTGATGCAGCATATATGCGCAGATTGACTTTGACAGGCGCAAAAACTTAATGTGAGACAATTGTGGTTCTTAATTCTGATTGGCTGAATCGCGTGAAAAAAACCAGTCCGCACCTTGATTTCTGCCCGCAACGTTGCTGCGCGTACGTTTTTGCACGTACGTTTTACCCGCGTTATTGCTCAACGTATGGAAAAATGCGCGAGGAGTGTAATACCAGCGGTGATTTACGCGTGTCAACGTTTAACGCTTTGCGCAAAAATTCACTTGTTGCGCGTGCGTTTTTGCGACTTTGTCAAATATAGTTTCAGGGAACTGGAACGCAATATTTACAACAAGAAAACAGCAACGTTATTTGCATTTTATACAGAGCGACACTGACACAGATACATTGACAGAGAGACATACACATAGTGAGACAATGACACTGGCTAATATACATAGATAATAACATAGAAACTGAAAGACAGAAAAACTGACAGACACATGTGCAGAAACATGGACAAACACACAAGGAGAAACTGACAAAGACATACATACACTGAAAGAAACACACAAACAATAACACTGGTGGAGATGCAGAGACTCGCAAAAGACACGGACATATGCATACAGAGAGAAAGACATTGACAGAAGCACACTAACAATAACACTGGCAAAGATGCAGAAACTCACAGAGACACTGACAAGGACACGCAGAGACACTGACAAGGACACGCAGAGACACTGAAGGAGACAGAGACTCTGGCAGACCGAATGCCAAAAACACAGAGACACTGACAAAGACAGACAGTCACTGACACCCAAAGACATAGACACCACCCCCCCCCCTCTCAGTAACACACAGACATACAGAGATCTGGACATCCCACGCATTGACATCCCAGACACTGTCCCCTACCACACACAATGACTCTCGCCCACACTACAATCTGAGACACCTCGAAACCCGACAGCACTTTTTGCACAGCGCATACTGCTTGGCATGCTGCTCCCAGGCTCAACGTATTATACATAAGATCAGTGTGGCACGAAATCAGATATGGGCAGGGGACCTTTCAACTTCCCTGACGGCCGTCTGCAGTGTTAGCCATACACGGGCTGTTTGGGAGATGTAATTACCCCGGTGGTCCCTGGCCCACTGGGTATTTGCTCTTGTGTGCCCAGTGATCAGGGCACGATCAGGCGTATCTGAGCACCTGTGCATGTTGGTGTGTTACACAAATGTCTAGATCCGCTTTAACCCTTTCACTGCTGAGGAGTGTGGGGAACGTCCTCATTGACTCCTAAGGAAAGATAGGTGGTTCCTTTGAACCCTGATATCTCCCGACTGCTGGCAGCTAGCTGGGTCATGTTTGGTATCATTAGAAAGGCCAGAGCATGGCCTTTTTAATGATACCAAACCTGACCATGTTTAAAGTAAAGAAAAAATAAAAAAAAAGGGAAAACATTCCAAAACAAGCCTCCAAAATATTCAGCTCCAGGCCCATAGAGATCTTAATCTGGCCCTGTGGTCTGAGCCAGGTAAAGGTGCAGACCCAACGTTCTCCCACCAGGAAACACATTCTATCCCCTTGCTGGACCACCAGGGATTTAGCCCACTCGCTGTAAAATATTGTAAGCAGAAGAGGAGGCAAAATGTTTTATTTTTAAGTAGTTTTCAGCAATGGGCATCTGAGGGACGGGGGTCCCGACCAGTGGTTCACTAAAGGGCCAAAGCATTCTGATGGCAGCCCTGAATACATGTCCCCTAGATTGAATACATTTCTGTTGAGAGAGAAGAAACTGCGATGAAAAGAGGATTATTCAAGCATCACAGCATCAATGTGGCAGGAATTAAAAAAAATGGCAAAACAAGAGATTTCTCTGTAGCTTCATTGTTTGAGATCACAGTATGCAAAATACTTTCCGATGCTACCTTCATCAGGAACACGTGTGAAAGTTGTAATTAGCACAGCATTGTTAAGGCACCGCTGTAAATTGTGAATCAACAGCAGCATCGGGAATGGATGAATCATTGAACTTGAATGACCGGTATTTTATTCATCCCCCTCGCCCATCAAACCACGTACTGTTTCACAGAAAAAAACAGCAAAAAAAAATCTCTATTTACCAAAAGATTACGTTACCTGCTATTGTGACAAGACCACTTTCTCCAACATCAACAACGTGATTGCGAGATATTGATTGCGTGTCTGCCGAATGGGGATTTGTAACCAATGGACGAATACCGCTCCAAGCCGCAAGTACATCTCCACGTCGAACTGTCAATGAGAGAGGGGAGAAATGTTACCAGATATCTGAGCCATCATCAGGTGCGCATTGGTTACATTTAACGCAAATATTAAAGGGTGACGTAAAGAGCTAATTTGGCACACAGGCAACAATGAGGTGTGCAGGGCGCAAATATTTTGTAACGTTTCCCAGTGTGGGTAATATAGGCTTAACATTTGTCTTTTGGTGACCACATTGTGACTAGATACGTTTAATAACAAGGAAGTGCCGCGATCCTCCGAAGGTGGGAGCCCTTTCCCTTAATAAATTTATTTACACTCATGGTCCCGGCCTGGCACTCCTGTCTTTTGTTCTGTAGATACAATTAATGTCTGCACGCACCCCAAATCCTGTGTATTGATGACCCTTCGGGTTGGCAGCCCCTGGGTCCCATGCCGTGCGACTGTTCCTGTCGTAGGTAGAAATGCAGCCCG
Organism: Leptobrachium leishanense; assembly: GCA_009667805.1. Lineage (NCBI taxonomy): Eukaryota > Metazoa > Chordata > Amphibia > Anura > Megophryidae > Leptobrachium > Leptobrachium leishanense. Next base: position 36,007,409 of record CM019069.1, on the reverse strand, counting down.
TTTCCTCCAGATTTTATGACTTCACATGGTGAGGGAAGCCTCAATCTGTGATTGAAAAGGCCAATCTGCCAAATGGATGCTCAAAGGATTGAAAGGGGTGCTCAACCTTGGCCCTCAAGATATTTTGGTACTACATCTCCTACAAGGCTCTATCGACGTAACAAGTGGCTGAGCAATGCATCACAGGAGATGTAGTTCCAAAACATTTGTAGGGCCAAGGTGTAGCATCTCTGGTATAAGCATTATACAGAAGAATAATGTTGGCACCGTTGTTCACCATAGTTCTTTGCAGGAACTTCACATACATGTCTGTCCACTAAAGGTGAAACTCAGGAGAATTGGCAGGAGAAGAGAACAATCTAGAGCAAATAGCTGATTTAGAAAGTGAGATAAATGGGAGAATTTTTCTGGTTTGGCTATTTTGACCTAGAATTTTCACTTTTACAGCAAATTCTGCTGAGTTTCACCTTTAGTGAATAGACCTGTTGGTGGTGCTGGATTCCCCCTTTCGGGAGATAGCCAACATTCACCACAGTCGCAACAACGTTGAACATCAATGCTTAGTCAATAATACCTTGTGTGCCTTTTTAGGCTGGTGTCAGATGAGCGTTTTTAAGAGTGGAAGGAACGTCCTGTGATAGTGGATGTTCCTTCCATTCTGACTTCCGTCTGGCCACATCGCTGAGCGCAGTTAGTGCGCTCCTCGCTGCAAGGCTCGATCCTCCTATGGAGAATTGCACTTTGCAGCCCTGTTATAACCGCATCCTAGCGCTTTGATGGGGAGGCTTACAAAACGGGCGCTGTCGTGCGCGCAATTCATGTGTGCGCAACAGCATGTGACCGGCCCCGTCGCAGCATCAAAACGCTGCGATGGACGCCAGTAGGCACGTCAGTATGGGCGCACATGGTGCACTCGTCTGACACCAGCTTTATACCAGACCTAATTCCATGTATACATGGTTACAATTCCTCAAAATTTCCATCAAGCTTTATTAAACAAATGATAAAGTCTACACTTAAAGAACGGGTGTTATGAAAGCAAGAGGGAAAACTGGGGGGAATAAAAACAATGAATACTTACAGGGTTATTCAAAGAGAATCGAAAAGTCACTGCACGTTCGGTGACTTTTCGTTCTCTTCAATTCGGTGTGATTCGGTGATCCCATTTCGGCGGCCCTGCGGTGTATTCAGCAAGCACCACAGGGCCGTCGCAGTGCAGGGAAAAGTCACCGCAAACCTGCCGAACACTCACAAAACCTGGCGAACGCACACCGAAGCCCACAAAAACATCTGGATTAACCCCGCCGAACACGCCGGAGAAACCCGAGCAGGAGTCAGAGCGCAGAGCAGCTGCCGGAAAAAGCCAACACCGCAGACAAACGGAGTGGAAAAACAAAACAAAACAGTTCGCTTGAATATTTGAAAAGTCAAACGCTGTTTGCAAAGAAACTACTGAGCGAAAATGTCTGAAATTTACATATAAGATCCAATGAATGATAATAAAAAGGGCTGTTACAGAAAAGAAAAAACGATTTAAAAACAAAAACCAAAAAAAAAAAAATTGCAAAAAAAAATCCCGAAAAATGCCTGAAAGATCCTAAAAAATCTATTATTGATAAAGTGACTTTTTACTGCAGAATAAAATAATAAACGGTTTATTAGATATTGAATTAAAATGGGAATTTTTTAACATTGAAGCCTATGGGATTCGCCTGAATAAACCTGCCGAATGAGACCACAGAATGGCAGGGCATTTCGGCAACTTTTCACTGCTGTATTGTCTGAATAGATGAAGCATTGCTTCTCTATGGGGATTTCACTGCCCTCGAACAGGCACCGAACAGGCACCGTATGTGCAGGCAATGCCCCAACATTTGGTGAACTGCCTGCTCTCTGAATAGCCGAATGGCCAGGAAAGGTAACCAACCGTACGCTGAATTTTAGTGTTCGGTTACCTTTCAGCCACAATTCGGAGCTCTTTGAATAACCCTGTTACATTAACTTCATGAGATTTCAACATTAAATTTAAAACTACAATTCGGCATGCACACAGGTTGTGCGAGGTCTTTTATAGTTTATGATTGCTAAAAACTATTTTGTAAAACAAACAAAACAAAAAAACACAAAGTCGATAAAAAAAAAAGGTTAAAAAGTATATGACCACGTTTGTTACTATTGTTAGTGAATGTGTACAGTAACAGTGTGTTTGGCATCCTACCCCATGCGAGGGAAGCCATGTGCATCACTCTATATATAGATTGCAGCTCTCTGCTGTCATGAACACATGAGTGTCACACTCGTCTCCAGCCACTTGACTCTCAGACGTATGACAGATGAGGCTCGCTGATCACGCGTTCCTGGAGACCCTTGTCCGGTTGTATTTGTATATTCATCACCATGGCAGCAAGGCTTCGTCCTATCTATACTGACACCCTGTTCCCTGAACCACATGTCACTATAGGATCGGAGAGGAAATGACACAGAGAATGGTGAATGTAATGTGATGAGGATAATGCTCATGTGAGCTTGCAGTCTAAGGCGAAGACTGTGAGCTTGATATTTGTAGTGCAGTTTGGATATGCTTTTTTTTTTTTTTTTTTAAATAAATTTATATAAAAATTTATCAGGTCTATTCGCTAATGGTGAAACTCCGGAGAAGAGAACAATCTAGGCCAAATAGCTGATTTTGAAATTGAGATAAATGGGAGAATTTTTCTGGTTTGGCTATTTTGACCTAGAATTCTCACTTCTTCTGCCAATTCTCGTGAGTTTCACCTTTGGTGAATAGACCTGTATGCAACATTTTTTATGATGCAATAACTACAGAACACATTAAAAAATGAACGGGGCAGCTCATGGCGTGGACAGTCCCTTTATCTGCTACCCTGTGTTTAAAGACACAGACCGCGAGGCTTTCTAGGTCAACATTGGCCCCATGGAGAGAGCAAAATAGTCACAAGCACTCCAGTACAAGAAGAAATCAATAACTGGGCCAACAACAGCACAAGCTGCATATATATATATATATATATAGCTCCGGATTTCTCTTATTTATTACAGACAGATACAAAGTAATAAGTTGATTCTATCCAATCAGTGATTGGCACGGGCCTGTCACAAAAATAATGGGCCCTATTACATTCCTAACGCAAAAACACACGCTAAACGCGTGTTTTTTGCGCAAAACGTTAACGCACGAAAATCACCGCTGGAATTACATTCCTCGCGCATTTTTTTCATCCGTCGGGAAATTGCGTTCGTAAAACCGTAAATGCGCGCAGGTACTTTGCGCGCAGAAATCAGCGAGCACAATATAATTTTTAACGCGAGTCTGTCATTCTGTGCGGACTGCGCACAACAGACGTACGTTCTGACGGAAGACAAGGTAGTGGCCGTCATTTTTGACGGAACTAGTAAAAAAAAAAAAAAAAAGTGCGCATCTACGTTCTCCATTGTGAATCTGCAGTTTGGTACGGTCAGGTTGTTACAATTTGCCGTTACCACCAGCTTTTCAAAGACGTTAAAATTATACGCGCAAACGTTGTCTGTTAAATTTTGCGCTAAGATTGTAATACCATGCGCGTACCAGCGCACAAACGCGTTTGCGCTCACAATGTTAAGTATAGGATGCGCGCACTAAATTGCGCTCGCAAAAGGTTCGTGCAGGGTCACTCACGTTAGACGTTAATGAGCATTTTGTGCGCGAACGTCGTAATATGACGTTCAGCGCAAATGGTTTTGCCCCTCGCGTTAATGCGTTTTTGCGCACGCACAATTGTGCTCGAAGAATGTAATAGAGCCCAATGTGTTTCAGTTTGCTACCCATTTAATGTATATTATCTTATTTTTGTATGCAAAAAGCCACTTTCATTTCACTTACACAACGATAAGGTCTCACAGCTCACTATTTATTCTATATTAATTTATATACTTACACAGAAAGACACGTCATTCCCGAGTCGCACGCATCGCACGACTACCAGCTGCGGACATGTGCAACAAATACCTAAGGCCCCATCTGATATTTTTTGTTTTACGGAAAACAAATTAAGGAGGAAACTTGTGTCCCTTCATATAGAGCGGTACCTTATATTATGAACTTTACTCCAGGCAAACCGGGAGTTCAGGAAAGGAATCCCTAGTTTCCGTCACTGCAGATTAACATTAGCAACGTCTGATCTTTTTCAGTGCTGCCGTCAAACGGTTACATTTGATTGGTTACAGGTCTGGCAAGGATGCTTACACGAAGACGTAAAGAGATCTTTATATATGAAGAAAGAGGAGGTATAAAAAAAAAAAAAAAAGTACCAAAATAATAATATATTTAATACAAAATCATTTATTTTTACTAGAGAGATTTTAATAAATAAAAGTAAATCTACCGTAATTTTTTTTTTTACTTTAACCCTTTCACTGCTGAGGACGTGTGGGGGAATGTCCTTATTGACTCCTAAGGAAAGATAGGGGTTATTTTGAACCCCGATATCTCCAAACTGTTTTCTGCTAGCAGGGTCATGTTTGGTATCATTAGAAAGGCCAGAGCATGGCCTTTCCAGTGATACCAAACATGACCATGTTTAAATTAAAAGAAAAAAAAATAATAATACAAAAAAGGAAAAATTTGTTTTTTTTAAGACGTGAAATGGCTCAGCGGTGAAGGGGTTAATACATTCTTTATATATTGTGGAAGCCACTGAACAACCTTAATATGTCATGTTTAAATGCCTTCAAATAAGCTGGTTTATTAAAATTCACTTATGCGCAGCGATACTATTTGTTACCTATTTGGGTGCTGGGGGCTATTCGGATCGCATTACGTTGAGCAACACATCAATCCTGCTTCTTACTCACAACTTGCCATGCTCTAAATCATTTCAGAGACTCCATAAATCCTGTACCTGAACAGTTATTTGTCTTGCTGGTTTTACACAAAAAAAAAACCAGAAAACAAAAAAAAAAAAGAAAACCTCAGTTCCGCGCCTACGATTTATCATTTATTTATTTAGTATAAAAATCGACCTCGAAAGATCAGTCAAGAGAGGAAACGAGAACAGGTAATGTTCTGGCGGCCTGTTAAAACCAGCCTAAATGAAGTGCTAATCACAGAAATAAAATGGCATATTACATTTATAAACTAATGGAACCAGGAATAGCTGCTTATGAGACACTATAATTAAACAGCTGGAACGGATCCAAGCCTGTGTAAGTCGATAACCTTGGCACGATTTCTGGCAGCGAAAGGCAGGTCTGCAGTGAGTTGATATGCCTAGCGCCGTGGCTCAGTTCAATAACAGGCAATCTATAAATACAGCTAATTGCATAAGTGAAGAAGAAAAAAAAAAGAAAGAAAACAGCATGCGTCTAGGTGGGAATTCTTCGTCTGAAGGTAAAAATAGTTCTGGCGGAACACTAAAATTAAAACGACTCTTCGAAACAATAGCAACCAGCAAACGCTGCGTGTGAGAGCGCGTAAAATGAACAAGGACGTTTCTTAATAACTGTAAATGAACAATACCCCATATTTGCTTATTACGTCCACCGTGGAATTCGGTGGATGGAGAAACCGTGGTGAGTTTCGAAACGATTTCTGGCTGTAATTACAAATGAAGTAGATACCGGTATCGGAAAACGTTACGTTCTGTGTTATCATTACCCCTTTATTTGTTGTTGCTGAGAGATTGTAGCGGAATTAATTGTGTAAACTGGGATCCAATTCTACTCTGTAACCATAACACGATTCTGGAATCCGGAAGGCGGTTTGGTTAATTCTTTTTATTTTTTTACGATGACCGAAGAAAGTCTCTTATGTGCGCAGTGAATATTATTCGTTTACAGTTAAATTGTGTGTGTATACTTTGTTATTAATGATGATGATGAGTCTCGAGGGGCAGTATTCTTAAAATGTAACGCTCAAGCCTAACCCAAAAGAATTTCCAGACCTTAGAGGGTGTGGAGCAGCATAGAAAGAGGAACATTTAGACAATGACTTTAATCAGAGTTGTGAGGATCATTGTTTTTTTTTTTTTTCTATTCTTGTAGATACTCGAGTATACCGCTAGATTTTGGTGACAAAAATTTACCTTAAAATTGGAAGGGTCGCGTTATATTCGAGACATCTGCATCGCGTGTAAAGAAAAGAAACAACTTACCTTGCTCTGGATCCCAAGCCTCCCGGAAGTTCCAGTAGTCTCGCTGAAGTGAATGCGGGGCTCCCTGATGCTTGCAAACACTTCAAGAACTCCCAGATATGGGAGAGGTGGGATCAATCACGGCAAGAGGGCATGCTCGGTTTAAGCCTTGCTCGCCTCCGCCGGCCATCTAATCGCTAGTAAAGAAGACAAGTGGCATTCATTCTAGAGCAGAGCACCCTGGAAGGATTTTAATGGTTTACCGGTACAGTAAAATTTTGTTCCTCGTGTTATATTCGAGTCTTGAGTACTCTCTCATTTCCATAATAAATCTCTATCCATCGCGTTATATTCGGGTCGCGCTATACTCGAGTATCTACGGTATGTAGAATTTCTTAGTGATTTAAAACCGAATAAAGTGTATGAGCCTCCCACCACCTAAAGATCAACATGTCAAAGACTGAGCTCCTACTTATTCCTCCCTCTAATGCCGCCCCACCTCCTGACTTCTCGATCACGGTGGAGGGTATCACCATCTCCCCATCAAACCAAGTTCGCTGTCTTGGAGTTACACTTGACTCTGCTCTTTCCTTCATCCCCCACATCAAGTCTCTTTCCTCCTCCTGCCGATACCAACTGCGTAATATTTACAGAATTCGGCCATTTCTTACCGCTGTCGCCACAAAACAACTCATACACGCCCTGGTAATCTCCCGACTCGACTATTGCAATACTCTCTTATCTGGCCTCCCTCTGTCCCGCCTCTCCCCCCTACAATCCATCCTGAACGCCTCCGCCAGGCTAATTCACCTCACCCGCCGCTCTGTCTCTGCCGCTCCCCTCTGCGAGTCCCTTCACTGGCTCCCCATCCACTGCAGAATTAAGTTCAAAATCCTTATCCTTACCTACAAAAGCCTCACTAACTCAGCTCCCCACTACCTGTCCTCACTAATCACCAAATACACCCCAGCCCGCTCCCTAAGGTCAAACAGTGACCTGCGCCTAGCTTCTCCCCGCATCACCTCTTCCCATGATAGACTGCAGGATTTCTCACGCGCAGCCCCCACTCTCTGGAACGCTCTCCCTCGTACTGTCAGACTTTCCCCTAACTTCTCTTCCTTCAAACGCTCCCTTAAAACATTCCTATTTAGGGAAGCCTACCACCCAACTCACTGACGCAACCATCAATCACTCTCACCTTACAGTCCTCTCCTCCTGTTTCCAACCCCAACCCTCCCAGATTGTGAGTTCCTACGGGAATAGGGCCCTCATCTCCTCCTGTACTGTTTGTCAAATGTTGTTCAATGTATTGTAACCCTGTCTATACTGTGCTTATTGTACAGCGCTGCGGAATATGCTGGCGCTTTATAAATAAAGAATAATAATAATAATAATAATAATACTTAGCAAACAACCAAGACTGACAATCTCATCTAAAAGAATATAAACCTACAAATAAACATCAATTTTATATAGTGCAAACCGAAACAAAATCGTAGCAGAAGAATCGTTTCTTGATGGACCGCGGAAAGTTATACATTTCTGATTTTAAGAGCTTTCTTCAGAAAATAATATTCCATCTTTTTGGACAAAAAAAAAAAGATTTAAAAGCTCCAAATACTAGGTCTTCTCCATAAAAGAACAAATAATCATAAAATACAGTATTTCTGAATTTGAATAGTGTGAGATCCCAAAAACTCAGTAAGTTTCGATGTTTTTTTTTATGCATTCAAGATCTCAGTCGGGCGGTCTTCAATGCTGATTTTACTTTTGACAATGAAGGAACCCGCCACTCCAGCCCAATGGGAAGACCACTTTATTGTATGCTCAGGATCCATTTTTTGGGGCCTCTCTTGGTTCCCTGAACACGTTTTTAGAAAAATATTTTCTACTAATATTCTCTGAAGTGAGTGCATTTTTCTACTATATACTGTCCAATGCTCATATGGTCAATGCTGGTTGGACTTACTAACAGGGTTATCCAAAGAGATTCGAAAAGTCACCGCACGTTCGGTGACTTTCCGTTCTCTTCAATTCGGTTCCTTTTGCCGATTGCATTTCGGTGACCCTGCGGTGTATTCAGCAAGCACCACAGGGTCCCCGAATTGCAGGGAAAAGCTGACGAAAACCTGACGAAAACTAACCGAATGCACGCTGAAAACAAGCAAGAACATCTGGATTAACCTTCGAAAAAGCCGAACAGGAGCCGAACAGGAGCCGAACAGGAGCCGAATCACACAGAGCCGAAGCAGCTGTGACGTAGACTAGGGAGGTGAATAAATTAGAAAAACCATTTGTATGAATCTGGGAAAAAGAAACGCTGTTTGCAAAGAAACTACTGAGCGAAAATGTCTGAAATTTTCACAGGAGGTCCAGGGAATGATAATAAAGAGGGCTGTTACAAAAAAAATAAGCAAACTGAAAAAAAAAAAAAAAAAAAAATCGGACTTTTTAAAAAAAAAAAAAAATAGAAAAATGCTTAAAGTATCCTAAAAAATCAATGAATAAAGAGACTTTTTGCTGCAGAATTTTATAATGAACGGTTTATTAGATATTGAATTAAAACGGGAATATTTTTAACATTGAAGCCTATGGGTTTCTCCTGAATTAACTTGCCGAATTAAACCACCGAATGGCAGGGCATTAGGGGAACCTTTCACTGCTGGTTTGTGTTCTCTGAATAGCCGAAGCAGTGCTTTTTTATGGGGATTTCACTGCCCTCGAACAGGCACCGAACAGGCACCGTATGTGCAGGCAATTCGCCAGGATTTGGCGAATTGCCTGCTCTCTGGATAACCGAATGGCCAGGAAAGGTAACCGAACACTGATTTTCAGCGTTCGGTTACCTTTCTCAAGCAATTCGGATCTCTTTGGATAACCCTGAAAGTGTTTTTTACAAAAGGTTTCAGGCTACTAGGAACCATGTTTGAGGGTCTCAGGGGGTTATGTTCTTGCAGTTCTCAAGCTCTACCCAAATGCGTACATGAAACATTTCACTAATACAGTTGTGTTCAAAATAATTCAACCCCCACTGAAATTGAGTGTTTTGGCCAGTTTGACATTGATTTTGATCATTCAGTCATCTAGCTTACAATTAAATCAAAGAGGCACGTGTAGGTCAGACAAATATAACATAACATTTATAATGAAATAACCACAAATGTCTTTTCTGTGCTCACATCATTATCAGTTTTATTCAACCCCCAAGTGACATTCAATCTTAGTACTTAGTACAACATCCTTTTACAGTTATAACAGCTTTTAAACGTGAAGCATAGCTTGGCACAAGTGTCTTGCAGCGATCTACGGGTATCTTCGCCCATTCGTCATGGGCAAAAGCCTCCAGTTCAGTCACATTCTTAGGCTTGCGCACTGCAACTGCTTTCTTTAAGTCCCACCAGAGGTTCTCAATCGGATTTAAGTCAGGTGACTGCGATGGCCACTCCAAAATGTTCCAGCCTTTAATCTGCAACCATGCTCTAGTGGACTTGGAGGTATGCTTGGGATCATTGTCCTGTTGAAAGGTCCAACGTCTCCCAAGCCTCAGGTTTGTGACGGACTGCATCACATTGTCATCCAATATCTCCTGGTACTGAAGAGAATTCATGGTACCTTGCACACGCTGAAGCTACCCTGTACCTGCAGAAGCAAAACAGCCCCAAAGCATGATTGACCCCCCGCCATGCTTCACAGTAGGCAAGGTGTTCTTTTCTTCATAGGCCTTGTTCTTCCTCCTCCAAACATAGCGTTGATCCATGGGCCCAAACAGTTCTAATTTTGTTTCATCAGTCCACAGAACACTATCCCAAAACTTCTGTAGTTTGTCCACATGATTTTTGGCATACTGCAGTCGACTCTTATTCTTTGGAGACAGCAAGGGGGTGCGCCTGGGAGTTCTGGCATGGAGGCCTTCATTACGCAGTGTGCGCCGTATTGTCTGAGCTGAAACTTCAGTACCCACATCTGACAAATCTTTTCTCAGTTCCTCAGCAGTCACACGGGGACTTTTCTTCACTCTACGCTTCAGGTAGCGCACAGCAGTTGAAGTCAGCATCTCCTTTCTGCCACGACCAGGTAGCGTTTCAACAGTGCCCTTTGCCTTGAATTTGCGAATGATGCTTCCTATGGTCTCTCTTGGTATGTTTAACATCTTTGCAATCTTCTTATAGCCATTACCCTTCCTGTGAAGAGTAATCACCTCTTCTCTTGTCTTCCTGGACCATTCTCTTGACTTCACCATGTTTGTAACCACACCAGTAAATGTCTAGAAGGAGCTGAGTATCACAGTCATTTTAAAGCTGCCTAAGGCTAGGGTCAGACTGAGGCAGTGCGAACGTGCGTTCTGGCGCACTTAATCACGGCCGCACTAGCAGCAGATGCCGGGCAATGACGGCCAATATACGAAGTACGGTCGCACAAAAGTCCGGCTGCGCAACGCAAGTGGAAAATGAACGCATTTTTTCGAGAACGTGAAACCGCAGGTACTGACGTACAGAGTGCGCTGCGTCCGCTAGCGGCGTGTGTGTGTGATTAGGAGACGTCAGACGCTGCTAATGTCCGGCCAACATAACGTCCAGACACAAAAAGAGTTTTATTGATGATCCGTACAAAATCACGGACGAAAATGCGCATAGTATGACCGCTATCACGTATTCTGTGAAAAAATGCGTCCATTCGTTCGAACGCACTTTTTCACAGACAACATAAAAATGCGTTAGTCTGACCCTAGCCTAATTGGTGCTTATTATGCTTTATTGCTGCTCCGTGACATCCACAGGTGTTTTCAATACCTGATTGAAAACACTTGAATGAACCTCTGTTCTTCAGAGTGGTAGTCTTTAAGGGGTTGAATAATTGTGTCAATGAAGAATTCACAAAAGAAACATTTACTACTGTATTACAAAACCAATTGATGTCATTTTAGTTGCATATGGTTCTTTAAAAAGTCCTTGTAGGATTTCATTCTGAATACAATTACAAATGTACACTAAATTCCCTAAAAACCCTTTACAGCATTGGGGGTTGAATAATTTTGAACACAACTGTATAGGATGGGTTATATTCCTAACTATTTAAAATGGAACACAAGCCCAAACTATGATTTTCTTCTCCAGAGCAGGGAATTGATGCAACCAAACAGGTCAACCGAAGGAAATTTAAACATGGCAATAGCAGACTGAATGAGAGACCACCAAGGACGGACACTACTAAATATGCCTGAGCTCAGAGACACCTGTACACCTGGATGTGAGAGTGGAGTTTGGAAAATGGTTCTCCTGAACTTAAAGAGCACCTGTCATACATCGAGGGAGACACTATCTTGAAATTGCCTTGGCCCATTAATAGGAGGTCCAATCAAGAGTTGCCGCTTTTCACCGGTCAGGTGAGATCAGAAGAGCTAGCCTATACGAGATGGGCCGAGGTGGCACTGAGCCGGTGAGTATGGTAGACGCACTGTAATTGAATCTGCAAGGGATGCATAAGAATGGCCTACGAAAAAAACATAGGCCAATGTCACAGTACCTTAAGTTAGGGTTCCATGAGTATTTATTCCACCTGCCTGCTTCAACACTGTCATAATTTACGGCACTGAGCATTGGCGGTCTCTTTAAACTTCAAACGGCAACCTTCCATAGTCAAGATGGGGACTTGAGCTTCAAGATTAGACTTCATGGCTCATCAATGTGATTTGTACTCTTGTGATATGCTCATGAAATCCAACGCAGGGTCTACTCAAAAAACATGAGGCCCTATTCCAAGCTGGTGTTAAGTGAACCAGAGCCATTGTAAATGTACCAGAGCCGTTAGAGTTTATGGAGTTGTTAAGTTCGCAACAGGTCTGGTTAAGTTTACACCAACTTTGGAATGTGTCCCATGGAGTTTCTAAAATTGACACAGCTTGATAATGTGCAATGATCTTTATTTAGCTCATCAGCTTACCAACTACTCAAAATAAATCTAACAAGCGTTGCCAATCACAGGGAAAACTGAGCATGGCCAAGTCTAGGATCCATTTCCTACAGAGTCAATGAGAATTTGGTAATGGAATGAGTAACGGTGCATTAACAGACGAGATTTGACCTTAATCCTCTGTATTGACCTAAACCGTGTAAATTATTTGGCAATATATCAGAATCACCTGTCTAGTTGTGTCAAGTGTTGGTTAATCTAATTAGTTGATTATTTACCGGCCATGGCTAAGTAAGGAACCGGTAACTGAGCACAAATGAATGAAGTTGGCCCTCTAATAAAATATGGAAAAGCACACTTTTCTGTTTATGTGTAAATTTTAAATCCAGATGAACCATCCATAAGACTGATTGAACAGAGTCCCTCAAAATAGCCAATGTTCAAACCCCCCCCTCCACGAATACAATGCAGCGAAGATTAATACGCATTTGGTTGTGAAGTTACAGCCTACGCTTTCCCCAGTCATCGAGGGATAAGTAATACAGCCTTGCATTCTGTCGCTCGATGATCGAGAGTCTCAGATTATCCACTCTGTTATCCACTTAAATGATTATCCGTGAAGGAATCTATTCATCAGACGTATGCTTAATGCCTTTCCGAACAAGTGAGAAATGCAACAATGCTCGGCAGTTTCTACTTTTTCATAGATACATAGCAGCTTATATTGAAACATTCAGTGGACCTACTTTTTAGGAGTGTGACGGGCTCCTTTCCGGGACACTACACATTTTAACTGAGCTACTCCTTTACCTGGTGAAGAAGTTAAATAAATCAATATATCATTTTAGTAATTCGAATATTTACTGGATTTGCTAATATTAGCAACTTTCTGAAAGATGTTGGGTACAATCCCAGTGTTGTTAGTAACAATGAGCCACTAAGCGTGAGCCGATATCCTTTACTGGCTCCCTGTTACTGGGTCTAGTCTAACCAAGCCACTGTATTACCGGCTCAAGTTTGGAATAATTGGAAGCTGCAAACAGATACGGACACGTGCACCGTTGGAATAGGCTTCTGCAGTCCACAGGACTCAGTAGAGCCAAGGGGAAACCTGTCGAGTGCTCGTGCAGAGCAGGGCTTGCAACAGATGATCGGTAGAACACAAGGAACCATTTGTTCCCAGTTTTCCACTGTGTACGTCGAGAGGAAGCAGCGGATCATGCCGCCTTCTTCACCGTAGGATTAGAGGTAAGTAAAGAATTATTTGGTATCTGTACTTAAAGGGACACTAACAAAAAATCCCCCCCCCCGTTTTTTAATCCTAACCTATCCCTATTCCCTTAATAAATAGTTATTTTTTGTTTTTGTGTTTTTAACTGTAATACTTACCCTAAAATCCTCTTGTTTCCAGCGCTGTTTTTTTTTTTATATACTCACCTCCCTCCTCTTCCGCTCCCGTCCTTGTTTCTTCTTCTTGCCTTCTGGTTTACGTGAGAAGCGTGCATGCGCGCCTCTCACGTAAGCCAGCCAATCGGCAGGCTTCCTCCCGGCTCCCTCTGAGGATTAGTGTTGCGCGCAAGAGGATGCTGAAAGCGCGATGACGTCTCCTACTCGGCAAAAGTCGGCAGAAGCGGGAAATATGATTCCCGCTCTGCTGACTGACAGCTGGGAGGGCGGAGTAAACTCCTCCGCCTCTCTCAGCTGTTTTCAGCATTTACAGCTGAACCGCTGAGCGGAGGGAGGGGGGACAGAGGGCAGGATACTACGGGCATCATGACCACCTAAAATAGCTTAGGTGGTCATGTTGCTTAGAGTGTCCCTTTAACAACAGGCCCTGAGAGCCGTTACTCTTTGTAGAAAACAGTCCTGAACCGGATTTTTGTTTTTACTCTTCAAATTAACCCCTTCACTACTGCGATCGTCTATACAAAATCAGCAGTAGCAGACAAAACAACCCAAGATTGTGTTAACACGATCTGCGGCTATAGAATGCTGTATCACTGCAAATGAAATTAGCTTGTTCCAGAAGAATTACGTTTGCATTTGGGCTCCTGAATGTGCCCACAAAGTTTTAGCACCATGGGCATGATGCCTGAAGTGCCAACACCTTTTAAAATCAGCTGGAGAATATGGCTGAATCCCATCCCTCCAGCTGATCCTGCATGGAGTCCAGAACTGCAGAAGCTCCTTTCGGCCAGTAGATGGCGACATCCGCCTGCCAAATAGGTTATTACAGTAAGGAATACATGAGGAATATTCTCAAATATTTCTTACTGTATAATTAACCAAAAAAAGATTATACAAAAAGCCACTGGTTCCTGACAGTGTTTTTTTTTTTTTTTAATCACTTGGTAATGAAGAAGTTAATATACAAATTGGCAAGATTTTTATTTGTAAGACAATGAATGGGTAAAGAGGGATACTGATATAACTAAAAGAGTGTCTATTAAGTTATAGGAAGAATGCAAACTGATGCCTTTGGTGGAAAAAATAAATAAAAACATGATAATTACAGATATTTGTTGTTCATCGGCTTCTAACCTGTAAACCACAATCCAAAAAGGTTACTCTGGCCAAAAATACCTTCTGATATTTGCCTTTGATGGCAGCGCGGCTGACATGATTTATCATGCACAAGTAAAGAAATCTGAAATTTGAGACTCGTGCACTTAGCGGCTTTTTATTGAATCTGAACAACTTGGAATGTCATCTGCTACTTGTGACATGAGCACTTTTGAAGCAATTGTGTAATTGTCTATGTGAAAGCTTCTTTTATTAAAATGGACCACCGCAGGGGAGCGTTCTGCACAACAGCAGAAAAAAGTAGGTATTTTTTTGCGAAAATAGAATGAGAGATTGTGATCATCTTAAAGAATCCAGATAAAGTGACAAATAGCTGTCATCGTCCAGAAGATATTGAATAATCGCAAGCCCCACACTGGGCCGTCCATAAGAGAAGGTAAGTTACTTATTGCTTATATATGCATCCAGTAAGTGCTTGTAATATTGAACTTGTTATGCAGTTTTCCACAAAGTCATTACGCTCATCACGCAAATTAGTAACACAGATCTGACTGTGATCGAGTCAGGCACGCTTTCTTCTGAATAGCAGGAGTTGTCAAAATCTGGATATTAAATTCAAATTTTGGAATATAATTATATATATATATATATATATACACACATATACACACATACATACTTTTAATCTCACTTTTTTGACAATTTCTTCATTACAGAAAGAAGCTTGCCCGACTCGATCACGGTCAGATAAGTGTTACTAATTCTCGTGATGATAATTTTTGTAATGACGTGTACATAATATAAATATATATACACAGTGGCAAGAAAAAGTATGTGAACCCTTTGGGATTACGTGGAGTTTTGCATGAATTGGTCATAAAATGTGCTCTGATCTTCATCTAAGTCACAACAATTTGAAAAACACAGTCTGCTTAAAATAATACAAATCAAATCAAATCAAATCAAAATAAGCTTTATTGGCAGGACCAAATACATTTTAGCATTGCCAAAGCATATGGGGAGGAGGGGGTAGTGGGACATATATATGGGGGGAATGGGCAAGTCCATGGACATTATCAGGGGTAAGGGATAATGTGAAGGGGGATGGGGGCGAGTCCGTGTTGGGGATTTATAAGTCCAGGATCTCTCATGTTCCTCTCAGTCTGTGACATTCTGCGACGTATTGGGCAGATATTTTCACCGCCGGCTCCTCTTCTCCCAATATGATGTGGAGTTTCCTCGTCTCTTCTATAGAGGTGAAGTCCGGGATGAGAGCGGAGAGTCTCTGGAAGTGAGTTTCCCTCAGTGCTGAGTACTTGGGGCACTGTTGCAGGAAAACGTTTCATGTTTTTATTCAACAGAACATGTAAACATTCACAGTGCAGGGTGGAAAAAGTACGTGAACCTTTGGACTTAATAACTGGTTGACCCTCCTTTGGCAGCAATAACCTCAACCAAAGGTTTCCTGTAGTTGCAGATCAGACCTGCACAACGATCTGGAGTAATTTTGGACCACTCCTCTTCACAAAACGGTTTCAGTGTAGCAATATTCTTGGGATGTCTGGTGTGAATCGCTCTCTTAAGGTCATACCACAGCATTTCAATCGGGTTGAGGTCAGGACTCTGACTGGGCCACTCCAGAAGGCGTATCTTGTTTTGTTGAAGCCATTCTTTTGTTGAATTACTTGTATGCTTTGGGTCATTGTCCTGTTGCATCACCCATCCTCTGCGGAGCTTCAGTTGGCGGACAGATGGTCTTACGTTTTCCTGCAAAATGTCTTGATAAACTCTGGAATTAATTTTTCCATCAATGACAACAATCCGTCCTGGCCCTGAGGCAGCAAAGCAGCCCCAAACCATGATGCTCCCTCTGCCATGTTTTACAGTGGGGATGAGGTTTTGATGTTGGTGTGCTGTGCTTTTTTTTCCCCCACACATAGTGTTGTGTTTTTTTTCCAAACAACTCAATTTTGGTTTCATCTGTCCACAAAATATTTTGCCAGTAGTGCTGTGGAACATCCAGGTGCTCTTTTGCAAACTCAAACGTGCTGCAATATTCTTTTTGGACAGCAATGGCTTCCTCCATGGTGTCCTCCCATGTACTCCATTCTTGTTTAAGGTTTCCCTTATTGTAGATATGTCAACAAAAATGTTAGCATGTGCCAGGGATTTCTGTAAGTCTTTAGCTGACACTCTAGGATTCTTCTTTACCTCATTAAGCATTCTGCGCTGTGCTCTTGCAGTCATCTTTACAGGACGACCACGCCTAGGGAGAGTAGCAACAGTGCTGAACTTTCTCCATTTGTAGACAGTCTGTTTTACCGTGGACACATGAACATCAAGGCTTTTGGAGATACTTTTGTAACCCTTTCCAGCTTCATGCAAGTCAACAATTCTTGATCGTAGGTCTTCTGAGAGCACTTTTCTGCGAGGCTTGGTTCACATCAGGCAGTGGCTCTTGAAACCAGTAAACCCAAAACTGGTGTGTGTTTTTAAAGGGCAGGACAGCTTTCAACAACACATCCAATAATATCACACTGATTGGACTCAAGGTTGGCTCACTCCTGGCTCCAATTAGCTCTTGGAGAAGTCATTAGGCTAGGGGTTCACATACTTTTTCCACCCTGCACTGTGAATGTTTACATGTTCTGTTCAATAAAAACATGAAAACATATGTTTGTGTTGTATTATTTTAAGCAGACTGTGTTTTTCAAATTGTTGTGACTTAGATGAAGATCAGAGCATATTTTATGACCAATTCATGCAAAACTCCACGTAATGCCAAAGGGTTCACATACTTTTTCTTGCCACTGTATATTTATTACACACACACATATATATATATATAATTTTTTTATTATTATTATTTATTTATTTTTTTTAACTAGTACTGCTACCTAAAAGCTAACAACAACAACAAGCAAAAGTTAATTTTTATTGGCTGTTTTTTGTAAAAAAATAAGTAAATAAAAATACCGGTTGCTTGCAGCGATTTTTTTTTTCTTTAAATATTGGCCAATTCATTTGAAATAATTTAAATGCTTGAAAAATCTTATAATCATACAGATTTGTTCCAGTAAACGTGTGTATTAGAAAAATCCTATGTTTAAAAAAAAAAAAAAAAAGCTCTCCGTCTAATTTCCTATGTTTCTCACCCTGAAAATCCCTTCATGAGCACCCTTCAGCATTTGTAATTTTTTCAGAAAATGGCATACTGATGAATTCGAACTGAATCGCTAGAGCCGATATTTCCATTGAAAAGTATTGCGGCGAGCGCCAATATCGTATCCTATTTTTTTTAATCGGGAATCGAACTACCGATAAACTTGGATTGGAATCTCACGAACTATAAAAATGTCTGAAAATCTGCCGAAGAAGATCCTGATTTCAGTAATCAGCTCGAATTAAAAAAAAATAATTAAATAAAATAAAAAAAAAAAATAGAGCCCATAGATTGATAATGGGTTAAACTTACATAAAGTAAATGTATGCGCTCTGTGACCAAGAAACAATTTCTTGAGCATTGCAGAAAATAGAACATATAGCTAAAATACAAATTATCACTGGAGTTGGCAATGCAGGGATTGATTTATTTCTGCCCGATCACCAAAAT
The DNA here is from genome assembly GCA_009667805.1 of Leptobrachium leishanense. NCBI lineage: Eukaryota > Metazoa > Chordata > Amphibia > Anura > Megophryidae > Leptobrachium > Leptobrachium leishanense. The sequence goes on along the minus strand of CM019069.1, from coordinate 35,989,235 downwards.
TTGGTGTATTTTCAAACACAAGTCAGCCATTTTTTATTTCCGTTGAGTTAATTAAGGACATAAAAGCATGTTCACTGCCAATAAAAATGTGAGTGTATTATTGGTTCTCGTGCCTTTACGATCTAATTGAAATTTTCGCTTTAGCAAATAAGCCAAATTCCGAAGAAAAAATTGAAAAGCTGAGAAAGGTTGATAAATGGAATATCCAAATGGAACCCTCTTCCCAAACCTTTAGGTTGGTGACAATGAAAAATAACAAAATGGTTTGACTTTAGGTTTGTTGGGCGAAAAATGCAATGTACGTATTATTTATATACCGTAATTATAGCATAACACAAATCAAAACCGAAGGACCTTAAACTCTATTAAGTGCAAAAAGTTTACATTAAAAAGTAAAAACAAAAAAGTAATGATCTGTAATTTGTATATGCAAATATGTATAAAAAAAAATAATAATTTTACCTTCCACGTCGCTACTAAGGTAATTTCTCACTTCGGTTAATATGAAATTAATGTCGTCTTCTGTAGGAATGGGGTGGTGGGTCACTTCAGTTGGAGTGTCAGTAGTTCCAGCTATAGTCATCTTCTCCCATGGTAGGAAAAATATCACTCTGCCATCACTGGTGGCCGGATCAAGTAGTCCCATGTTATCTGGGCTATAAAGAATTATTTTCTAGGATTAATCACATTATTCTAGGCACCAAAGCGACAACACTGTAAGTATCTAACAGGCAATTCAAACCAAGATCTGGAGTGACTGGTAATATTAAAAAAATTACATAATTTTGAGCTCTCTGTTCCTATCCGAATCGTGGAGTATTTGGGATAGGCCGATAACGAGTCCCAATCCGATACCGCACAATGGGGAAGATTCTGCAAGTTCCCGGGGCCTCAACATTCACTGCTGGTGCTTGTGTGAACGCAGAGACACCCGGAGACTTTCAGATCCTTCCAGTCTCCATCATGACTCGTGAGTCACTTCTGTGCCTGCAGGACTCCAGCTGGAAGTCCTGCTAACAGGTAGGTCTCAGACTCATGGGATCGGAACGGCTTGAAAAATCCAATCTCTGATCCATGAAAAATGGCACGATTGGGTCCCTATCCCACTCTTAGGGATCGGATTGAGACCTCCCTAGGTAATAGGGAATAAAATATCCAAGTCCAGGTACAAGGTATCCATCCATGGGCTGGCAGAATATTACCTCTTGCTTCTAAAGTTTCATGTTATTCCTAATCTGAACAACTGGAAAGAAGCAGGTGTTTTGCGCCATGGTTCCATAGGTTTCATTATATGTTGATCACTGGTTGTGTACATTTTGACCCTTCTGTGCATCCATGTCCTAGTTTGGTAATTCCTCAGGCTATGTGTCTAAGCATCCATATCTCTGCCACTTGATGCATGATTAGGTTCGGCAGTTGTGCTCCGGTTTGTAAGGAGCTTTGATTATATGAGATTTTGTTTCCATGTATGTGTCTCTGTCGGTGTATGTGCTGCTGTCTGCCAGGAAATAACACCGTACTCAACGGTTTTGTTTTCTGTCGGTGTAGCTGGGCCCATTTGCATGGAGATTCAGTGGCATCACATCTGTCTTCTCTGCCTAGAACTCTCTGTTCATGATGTGACGGAGCCTCTTTTTGCATTGATACTCTACTATATATACACATCTGTGCTACTCATTTTTGAGGCCAGGATGTTCAAAAATTCTGTCAAAGGAGAGATTTTACCCCTGTGTTTCTTTCTATATGGCTAAGCCCACGGGAAAAAAGTGATTCTCTATGTTCCCAATGAACCCAAAGATGCCCAGCTCTCCGATCCTCTGCATCATTAACATATTAGTGAGAATTTTGACATTTTGCTCTTTTACACAAGATGTCTAAGAATACCGGCATTGAATGAATTCACGCGGGGCTGTAAGTAAATGAAGGGCCAACGAGATTCTCGTACGCTACATCACAAGAATCAACGGCATCTTGATGTCATGTTTTCCGAACAGTAAAAAGATTTTCCGTACTTTTTTTCTGTATTAAGCCAGGGTAATGTACCTGTAATACCCGGGCATCACGATATGCACACCGGCACTTGGCTGACAGATGTTCAAAACTTCCTGGTCGTCCATTTTTCGAATAGAATCCGTGAAGGGTCCAGTGGCATTGATGACGCATTTCGCTCGGACATCGAATTCTTTTCCTGCAAATAGAAGACCCCGTCAAACTCTCAGTCCTCCTACTTGGAACATCAAGGAGTTTACATATGTCCCTTCAAATCTTAGTATCACCAACATGGTGAGAATCTGCAATCCTAGATATAACTAGGGATGGTCGCAACTTCCTGGTGCAAAGAGAACACATGTGTTACATCAAAGTGTAAACAAGACTACAAGTGATCAAAAGTGTCTGGGGTCATTTAAAAGATCAGGAACCTGTAACGTACTTTCTCACATGAATGCCATGTGCCATTAAAATGAAAGTACTAAGTTTATGGCAAAAAAAAAAATCAATCTTGAGAATATATTGTATATCTTCCTTTATAGAGACACCCTACACAGCGACCACTCAATGTTATCGGAATGGTCAGGCCGCTGTGAGCTTTGTCTCCCCCTCTCTAAGGGTGGGCATAGAGGTAGAATGTAGGGGCTTAGTCCCATCCAGAATTTTAACTCAGTGAGTGCGGAGCTTGGGTTGTGGGGCTTTTGGGAACCAGCCCCATTCAAATGACTCCCAATGTGTTATGGCATTGAAAGCCACTGGATTGTCTGGAGCGTCCTGCCCCTGCCTCCACATGACACATAAAAGTATTAAACCAAATATTTAGCTACACCTAAAAGCTGGTTTTAACCCCCCCCCCCATAAATCTGATACACACCTCTAATCCCGAAGTGTGAACGGTTGTCCAATCTGCCGCTTCTCATGACCATGAGCAGAGTGAGACTGGGACAAGTAGTCCCCAGCGTCCCTCCATGATCACTCCACGGTGCTGCCTAATCTCGCAGGGCACGCAACCTGGAAGCGCAACCGTCCATAAAGTCCTATGGACTCCAGGAGGTGATACTCGCGGTGATGCGGAAGCGCTACTGTGAGTAACACAGAGGGTAGAGCTTCGTCCCAGGAATCTAACTCTAAAATGGGGATGCTACAAGGAAATCTATAGGCGCAGGTTTTTTCCCGATAGTATCCCCATTTTAGCATTAGGGAGGGAATAGGGCCCCAAGATTTTAAAATTTGATATATATATATATATCTGTACTACTTATTAAAGCAGGTAAGCTTTTAAAAACAAGGGGGAAAATGGAAACTTTGATCTTGACATTATTCCACTAAAGCCCCAGTGCAGCTTTTTATTGGGGTGAAAAATGGAGTATGGAGAATCGTATGCACATTGTACGAATTGGTTTCTTCAACTCATTCATTCACTGAAAGGTGAACAGAGGGACATAGTAAGAATGGCACTGTATGTCTTTGTGACACATGTTCAGCCACCATTCACCAAGGGAAATCTAAAGGCTTGTGTTAAAGTTGTGGTTCCCAGTCTTAGTCCTCAGGTCCACCTAACAGGCCAGGTTTGCAGGTAATGTGAAGCACAGCACAGGTGATATGATTTGCTGCTCAGTGATTACAGGATTCAGTCTGCATTTTCCCCAAGGTGATCTGCAAAATCTGGCCTGTTAGGGGGAGATGAGAACAAGGGTTGGGAACCACTGTGTAAAAGGAAATATACACTATATTGCCAAAAGTATACGCTCACCCATACATATACGAGTCAAGGTAGGCGAGCGAATACTTTTGGCAATATAGTGTGAGATATATATATATATAATTTTGGCATCTGGACTAACACGGCCTATCGAATTTACATATATATATGTAAATTCGATATATTTGTAAATTCTATATATATATATATATATATATGTAAATTCGATAGGTCGTTTTAGTCCAGATGCCAAAATCACGAGTATAGCAGTACGTAGTCATTCTAAGTTGTATGATCTTATCTCTGTTTTATTATGGGCCTAAGATCCCTCATGCATTAATTTTCCCATTTCAAACATACCATTTGACTCTCACTTTTACGGTATCCAAATCCCCCACCCATGTGACCCTTAACCTTAATGTCCTAATGTTCAATTCTAGGAACTGATCAGTAAAGCATCCAGACCTGAAGAAGAGAGGATCACTCTCGAAAGCTTGTCTTTTAAATGTAACGTTAGTCCAATAAAAATGTATCACTACGTACTGCTATACTCATGAGAGAGAGATATAGATATATATATATATACATACATATACAAATCACAACACAAAAATTGATTCCTTGCAGTAAAATATCAGCATATCCTATAGGTGACACTTCTTATTACAGAGCAGGTGGGAGAAACAGTTTCCAGTTGCACTTCTATGCAGAACGAGCCCAAGAGGTGAGCTCAAGAGCAAGTGCAACATTGTATAGTTTCCCTCATCCTTTGGAAAAAGATGTAACAATCTAATGACAAATACAGCAACATGAATAATGTTTTTAGGTGTATATTTACTAACAAAAGTGACCAAAAGTCAATAAGTCTTGCAAGCGTTTGCATCATAGGTGTGTAACAGCTCCATAAATCCTCTTTTTTATTACTATTTACCTGCAGTTTTCTTTTTCGAGTTTGCAGAATGTTATTGTCAATGCAAGAGGGGGATAACAGTAAAAAGTAAGGGAAATGGGAGCAGGTACAAAACATCAGAAAAATCAATAACAGCACACAGTTAATTTTCTAAAATCAGCAAATTTCATTTGAGAAGTTTGTCCAATGCTGGGATATTTTGTGACTGTGACTGTGTGCGCCGTAACTTTCTTTGTATAAGAACGGTGTCTTTGTAAAAGTGAAAGTCACATGACGCACTAGTGCTGCTTTCAGCTCGCACGTGATAGAAAGCACAATAGGATTGCCATGTTTTCCTGGACACGTTATTTCATGCGGAGGGGACCACAGAGGAAAAGTGCTGCCCTGCAGCACGTATAAGTCATATGCTGCAGGACGGAAATCAAGGCAGATCACCTGGCATTCCTCATCCGCAGGGTATGGATTGTACAGGCTCCAGGGTTACATCTTTCATGCACTGCCCATCAGATTGAATAAATGATATGCATCCAGGAAAACATGGCCGATCTGGCAACTCAATCATTGAAGTCGTTTTAAGACTATGGCGGTTATTAGCTAGTCGCCATTGCCGACTTTGGTTGATGACACTTCCCCTGCGGCTGTTTGAATTTCCCTCTGTGGCTCGCCAAAGTTTACAGAAGCTGCAAAAAACAGCGATTAGTGAATAGTCCCCTATGAGTGCCAATGGTTCCATGCTGCGTGATGAGCACAAGGATTGGTTACAAGATAATTTGTGAGATATAAACAGATTACACAAAAAAGGTTTTCTTATCAGTTAGCGCATTAAGGTTTGCTGTCGTTACTGGTCACACAAAGAGTTAAAAGTAATAAAACTCCCAAGGAGGAACGCCTGACAAGCCACAAGTCCCGTACCTGTTAGAACGTCTCTGCACCGTGCGCCACAGACGCGCTCCTTGCCGCTTTCCGAATCTGTCTTCTTCAGCAAGCGTACCACTTCAGTGTAATTGGCTGTGGCAGCACCGTACCTGGCAGCAGTGAGCGCGATGGCAAGGTTCATTCGTGCATCGTTGTGTTGTCCTGCAGCAGAGGGCAGAATCAAAGGAAGGACATGAGTCACCTCAAGCCACTGACTTGTGGTATGGAAGTGTGTCAGAACCGATCTGTCACATCTGTCCCTGTCACACTGAATATACATGATGGCTTGGCTCTCGATCTAACAAGATTTTTAAAAAAAAAAGAAAGAAAGGAAAGAGATACATTGTCTATTCCAGATCACAGAATTAACCTGCTGAACACCAGGCAAAATCTCCCCAAAAACATGGCCTATTTCTAAGAATTAAACAGAATGAAAAATAAAATAAAGAAATAAAAAAGATATTAACAGCATTTATGGCACGGACGCCTCATCGGTATGAATTTAATAAATATATAAAAAAAAAAAATAACAAAGATGTAATAAAAGAAGCAGAATATACCAACGTAATAATTGCAGAATTTAAGGATTACACTTATGCTGGGGTCAGACTAACGCATTTTTAACGTGCGTTTAAGCGCACTAAGGCTAGGGTCAGACTGAGGCAGTGCGAACGCGCGTTCTGGCGCACATAATCACGGCCGCACTAGCAGCAGATGCCGGGCAATGACGGCCAATATACGACGTACGGTCGCACAAAAGTCCGGCCGCGCAACGCAAGTGGAAAATGAACGCATTTTTTTCGAGAACGTTAAACCGCTGGTACTGACGTACAGAGTGCGCTGCGGCCGCATAGCAGCGTGTGTGCGTGATTAGGAGATGTCAGACGCTGCTAGTGTGCGGCCAACATAACGTTCAAACAGCCGGATTTCCCTAGACTTCTTTTTACCCCATCGTCATGAAATACGTCCAGAATTGCGCATCGTCTGACCACTTAAGCGTATTCCGTGAAAAAATGCGTGCGCACGCATCGACGTACATTTTGACGGTGGCCGCAGAAAATGCGCTCATCTGTCCCTAGCCTTAATCACGGCCGCGGTAGCAGCAAATGACGGGCAATGACGGCCAATATACGAAAGTCCGGCCGCGCAACGCAAGTGGAAAATGAACGCATTTTTTTCGAGAACGCAGAACCGCTAGTACTGACATACAGAGTGCGCTGCGGCGGCATAGCGGCGTGATTAGATGTCAGACGCTGCTAATGTCCAGCCAACATAACGTCTAGACGCAAAAAGTGTTTAATTGACGATCCGTAAAAAATCCCGCACGAAAATGCGCGTCCTCTGACCGTTTTCGCGCATTCCGTGAAAAAATCCGTCAATGCATTCGCACGCACTTTTTGACTGTCGCTGTGAATAATGCGTTCGTTTGACCCTAGCCTTAAGGATTTTAAACTTTAAAATTTAGACTCAGGAAAGCTTAATGACGAACACAGTGACAGGAATGACGGTTTACATTTATTTATTTTTTCTAAAGATACAACTTTTCAAAAAATTTAAAAAAATAGAAATAGAAAAACAATAAAAAGTAAAAATCGCCAAATAAAATCAGAGAAAATACACGTCTACAAAATTTTTTATTTCCATTGCAAATAAGGCTGGGGTCAGACGAGGGTAGTGTTCACGTCCGTGATTGCGCCTAAAAGTACGTCCGTGATAGCATGAAAGAAAGTCCATTGGAGCCCGTTACACGAAGTACGTCCGCACTGAACTGCGGACGCACCACGGCCGCGGCCCACGGACGCAAGGCAGGCAAGAACGTACAACCCCTAGAACGGCCGCACAAAGTGCACTGCGTCCGCAACGTCCGCATAGCTTTGTGTGTGAGTGATGGAACGTGGTCAGACGGACTGCATTTATACGTCCAGCATTTTTCACGGACAAAATGGTTTTGCTTTTTAATTTATTTTCCCTCCTACATCCGTCAAAATATACGTCAGTGAAAAAAACGCACTGTGTGGCCACTACTGTGTCTTCCGTACTGACGTACGTCCGTAGAAATCACGCTTGTCTGACCCTAGCCTAAGTCAACATCAATTATTATTCCCTTCGTGGTCTTCGTTTTAACAATTTCTGTAAGAAGAAAAAAAAAACAAAAAGGAAAGTGATGTCTGTAATCTGTAATTAAGCTTTTTAGAACAGATTTTTTTTTTATGTAATCTGTGATCTGGTGTTAAGACCCTGGGCCTTTGCTTTGAGAAATTGCTGTGAGTTTCATGCTTGGAATAATTAATTTCTGATTAAGGGATCGGAGTTAACCCTTAGAAACCCACAGGAGCGGTCCATTCAAAGTGTTTCTGCAGTGGAAGGGTTAAGCGCGCAGGTGTTGACATGACAGGAGCCCAGGTAAAGAGGTAGGATGGTCAGAGAGGCCGCTGTTGATTTATGCGGCGAGCATGCCGAATGCTTAAAAAGAAAATTGATTATGTAAAATATGTTGCTTATGATCTGTCTGCCCTGCTTTGAACCAGTACAGGAGTAATCTGTCTGTGGCAAAAGGGCACCCAGCGGATCAATGCTTCAGTGGGTTAGATGTCCGCTGCCCTAACTGCCCTGTCGTGACGAGGTTAAAATCGATAACGAGAAGTGATTTCCAGCTATTTACCTAGATTATCTAATTTTTCTTTACACCTAAAGAAAAACGGGAGAACTAATCTAGAACGTCGACAAAGGGCGTGAATTATTCATGCTGCGGGCGAGAGTGTTTGCAAGTCGTGTGAGCATTTATTTTTTTTTAGCATATTCGGGGAGTCCTACAGTTACAAGTACCTGTTAAAGCACAACTCCTATCAATCTCAGACAGTTGAGAAATATGAAGCCGCCTGATTTCTTCATTATAGCAATTTTAACAGGCCGTCTAAGGCTAGGGTCAGACGAACGCATTTTTCACGTTGTCCGTGAAAAAGTGCGTTCGAACGAATGGACGTATTTTTTCCCGGAATACACGATAGCGGTCATACAATGCACCTTTCCGTCCGTGATTTTGTACGGATCATCAATAAAACACTTTTTGCGTCTGGATGTTATGTTGGCCGGACGTGTGCAGCGTCTGACGTCTCCCAATCACGCAAACACGCCGCTATGCGGACGCAGCGCACTCTGTACGTCAGTTTGACGTTCTCAAAAAAATGCGTTCGTTTGCCACTTGCGTTGCGCGGACGAACTTTTGTGCGGCCGTTCTTCGTATGCTGCCCGGCATTGGACGTCATTTGCTGCTAGCACGGCCGTGATTTCGTGCGGCTAAATGCACGTTAAAACTGCTTTCGTCTGACCTTAGCCTAAGGCTAGGGTCAGACTAACGCATTTTTCACGTTGTCCGTGAAAATGTGCGTTCGAAGAATGGACATATTTTTTCACGGAATACGCAATAGCGGTCATACTATGCGCAGTTTCATCCGTGATTTTGTACGGATCATCAATAAAACACTTCTTGCATCTGGACGTTATGTTGGCCGGACATTAGCAGCGTCTGATGTCTCCAATTCACGCACACACGCCGCTAGCGGACGCAGCGCACTCTGTACGTCAGTACTAGTGGTTTAACGTTCTCGAAAAAATGCGTTCATTTTCCACTTGCGTTGCGCAGCCGGACTTTTGTGCGACCGTACTTCGTATATTGGCCGTCATTGCCCAGCATCTGCTGCTAGGACGGCCGTGATTAAGTGCGCCAGAACGCGCGTTCGCACTGCCTCAGTCTGACCCTAGCCTAAGGCTAGGGTCAAACGAACGCATTATTCGCAGCGACCGTCAAAAAGTGCGTCCGAACGCATTGCCGTGTTTTTTTTCACGGAATGTGCGAAAACGGTCATACGATGCGCATTTTCGTGTGTGATTTTTTTACGGCTCGTCAATAAAACACTTTTTGCGTCTGGACGTTATGTTGGCAGGATATGAGCAGAGTCTGACGTCTCCTAATCACTCACACACGCCGCTAGCGGACGCAGCGCACTCTGTACGTCAGTACTAGCGGTTCTGCGTTCTTGAAAAAATGCGTTCATTTTCCACTTGCGTTGCACGGCCGGACTTTTGTGCGGCCGTACTTTGTATATTGGGTTGCCAGATCGGCCATGTTTTCATGAACATATACTTTATTCGTGCGGATGGGCAGTGCATGAAAAATACAGCCCCGCAACATGTAAAATCCATACGCTGCAGGTAAGAAAGCAAAAAAGGAATCCCAGGTGACCTGCCTTACTTTTCTTACTGCAGCATATGAGTTATACACGTTGCAGGGCAGCACTTTTCCCGTGGTGCTCCCCTCTTCATGAAATAGTAATATGTGTCCTGGAAAACATGGCTGACCTGGCAATGCTGTTCACTATGGAAACAACACTAGCAAACAGCATGATGGAAAGATGGGGGAAGAGAAGAGCAAGGAGGTGCACATTTTAGGTCAAAATATGTACATGAATTTTAAAAGTCTGGCAATTTAGCGTAAAAATAGTTTCTTTAGCTATTTTAGGCCTAAAATTTGATTGTAATTTCTCACCATTTTGCCCCTTAGTGAACAACCTCCATTTTTACGTCACTCAGCTGATATACATCATTATGAAAATGAAAGCTTGCCTGGTCATAAACAGGTTTGGGTGTGAACGGGGGCTGATGATGTAAATCTCTGGTCAGTCAGGGAACCAAAGGAACAATGGAAGGTGCTCACTGCAATAATAAAATATGGAATGCATGCTCTTAGCAAAAACAATGCTATATCTGTGTTCACACAGCAGCCACCCCAGGCTCCCACGATTGTTCGTGCAGCCCTGGATTTGGGCGTGTGCCGTGTCTGAACACGATTATTTTTGTCAGGTCCAGTCTGATTTTTAAGACTTGCTGCACACGGCAACGAAAAACAGATCACGGCTTGTTTTTTACTGGGGATGAGCGTTCGGTTCGGATCTGTTCGGAGTTCGAATCGAACATCGGCTGTTCGAAAGTTCGAACTTTTTTGGGACGTTCGCCAAAAGTTCTAAAAAAAAAAAAAAATGCTTAAAAAATACTTCAAAAAATACTAAAAAAAAAAAATCGCGAAATAAAGAGACTCTTTACTGCAGAATATTATAAGCAACGGTTTATTAGATATTGAATTAAAACAGGAATATTTTTAACATTGAAGCCTATGGGATAAAACATTCTTGTTACTAAAACATAAGGCAGACACGGCCCTCTAATCAGGCACTGTAGAGGGCAGCCTGCCGGGGCCTCCCAAGGATCCCCTTGAGGAGCATGCGGCCGGATTACAGAGCTGCAACTGTGCGGGCTAGCCGCCCGGGTGCATGTGGCAGAGACAAGCGGCACAGGGAGGGAGCCACTTCACCTGCAGCCACGGCAGACCCCCCCCCCACAACCAGGATCCAAGGAGCCCCCACTGACCACCAGGCTAAGGTAAGGCGACACATTTCTAAAAAAAAAAAAATACGAGGACATTTTTAAATGTCCCCGGGAACATAAAATAAAACCTTTTTTTTTTCCCTTTCTCTACCTTGCTGAATGTATTTAATTATATATATTAGATACATTCAGCCAGGTAGAGGGGAGTGGCATGTGGGCTGCGCGGGCTCTCAGGCAGTGGTTTGTTTTTATTGTGTGTATATTTTTAGCAAATTTATATGGGAAGGTAAGGGCAGGTATGATATAAATATATAAGATATATATCTATATGCTTATAAATATATATATATCCAGACCTGTATTACACACACATTTTGGCAACTAATTGCCCCCCCCCCCCATTTGGCTGATCCCTCCAGAAAAAATGTTGAACCCGATAGAGCAGAGAATAATATATATATTCTCTGCTCTGTCATGTTCAACATTTCTTCTGGAGGGATCAGCCAAATGGGGGGGGGGGGGCGCATTTAGTTGAGATTGTCCACATGCCACCCCCCCATGTGCGTATGTGTATATATGGTCTGAGGTCTGTGGGTGATATATATATAATCTGCGTGTTGATATACAGTATATATAGGTCTGCATGTTGATATATACGTATGTCTGTGTGTGGTAACAATGCATCCCTACTCTATACACAGCGCTCCGTGTCCCTATAATATATATCATCAGGGGTTACCTTTATCTTTTTATACTATTCCTATTTAATTAACAGTAATTTTTTATGTATTTTATTCAGTAGAAACTTTTTTTTGGCTATATAACATGTGCTTTGTGAAAATAAAACGGTTTTGTGTGTACATTTTAATTTAGTTAGTGGATTCCTGTCCAGTGCGGTGAGAAGCAAACGTAATGCAGTGTAGACACGCTGCAAGGCAGAGCGGAGTCAAGTCAAGCCTGCAAAAGGTTTGCTTCTTTTCGTTACGCTGTGTGTCGCTACACGCTCAGTGTGTCTCAGCCTTTATTCCCGCATCGCTAGCTTACCGAATCAGTTTGTATACTTGTTACTGACCCAGCTTGTTCTGAGGACCCGATCTGTTGCCGACTTTGCCTGCCATTTGACTATTCTCTCTGTATTCCCTGCCTGTTCTGTTTGCTTCCTGTTGCTACTGGTGTGTGCCGATTCTCACCCTATACAGTAGCGCAGTACAAGTGCCTACACATTGCTGACCCGGTTTTGTTATAGCTGCTGATGTAACTGAATAGATCGGGGATCTCTTCTGCATTACCTCCACCACTGCACTCTTCCACAATACCACAGAGGGGTTACTTACGGTGTGAAGGCACTTGCTGCCACCAAAGGCACTATATTTGGGTGAGAAACAAGGGGGGTGTCTGTGAGGGTCCTGAGAATGAGCAACAGCACAATGGCCTGCTCTACGGTGGGTGCCCGCTCAGGTCTCACAAACAAGGTTTTAGCTTGATTGTGCCATTACAGGGATGAATTTTCCATATGCAAATCAGCCTGCTCTCACCCAGAAAGGGTGGCCAGTGCTGATTGCCAAGGACGTCATCCCTGCACGAGAGGTGCAGCAACCCCCGACGATCGTTTTGGCCTTCTTGGGCCTCGTCAGGAGGGTATAGCTGACACCCCTCTAGGCACATCAAGCAAGGGGTCCACGTCTGGATGACCCTTTACAATTGCAGTGAGAAACAAGTTGCCGATCTGTTGCTGACTTTGCCTGCCATTTGACTATTCTCTCTGTGTATTCCCTGCCTGTTCTGTTTGCTTCCTGTTGCTACTGGTGTGCGCCGATTCTCACCCTATACAGTAGCACAGTACAAGTGCCTAAACATTGCTGACCCGATTTTGTTATAGCTGCTGATGTAACTGAATAGATCGGGGATCTCTTCTGCATTACCTCCACCACTGCACTCTTCCACAATACCACAGAGGGGTTACTTACGGTGTGAAGGCACTTGCTGCCACCAAAGGCACAATATTTGGGTGCACTGCCACTGACGCCTATACCAGATTCATATCATTTTAATATTGGACCGCAGGGTCCACCGCTGCACTCTTCCACAATACCACAGAGGGGTTACGGTGTGACGGCACTGTTGCCGACACTAAAGGCCCAATTTTAAAGCACCTATTGTTACTTTCATCCAAAGCCTGCATAGGTTTCACCATAATTTAGCCCAAAAAAAAATTCACTAAACTTGTTCTGCGTATCCTAAAACGTCTCCTCTTTTCATACAGGCTGCCGTCCCAAGCAGTTGTTTATGAATAGATTAAAAGGAAAACCATTTACCGTCATTTGAAATGTCATTTTTTTGTTTTTAAATGTTTCTATACATCCTACAAATCCGCCACTTCACGGGCAGGTTATGGGGACCTCCTAGGTACGATATTTGAAGGAATTTTGTGTTTTTATTCTTAACCTTTATTTCATGGAAAACTCCGTTCCTTTAAAAACTTTTTTTTTTTACTTTTTGTCCTTGTTTCCTGTCCCCCAGGGCACTACCTGGACCCCCATACACCTTTTATGGCAAATATCTTGCATATATGCACTCTTGCAGGGCACTCTAAAAATTGAACGTTCGAGTCCCATTAACTTGCATTGAGTTCGAATCTTGTTCGCGTTCGAACCCGAACTTTGAAATTGTTAGAGTTTGAATGTGAACCGAACACGGGGGTGTTCGGCTCATCACTATTTATTACATGAAACAGGGGAGACGGGATCAAGGCCGGATAGCACAATTATTTAAAGCGCACTTATCGTACTCTTACCCGGTGGAAGCAGGGATGGGCAAGTAGTGAAAAATGCCACCCTGCAACATGTAGAATCCATACGCATCAGATCAGGAATCCCAGGTGAACTGTCCTGATTTCCCTCTTGCAACATATGAATTATACATGTTACAGGGCAGCACTTTACCCTTTCCCCTCAACATGAAATGGTAATATGCGTCCCGGAAAACATGGCTGATCTGGAAATCCTATTCCCACAGGCTAGCTATTTTCTGATTTCATCCAACAGGTAAAAAGCAGCAGTTCTGTTTGGACATTAGATTGCTGTGCTAATGCCATTCCCAAGATGGCAGCGCCCTATAGGGAAGTATCATAGATGCACTATAAGCCATTAACCTCTCTGGCGGTATTCCCGAGTGTGGCTCGAGGTTAACTTTTTATGTCGAGAGCGGTAACCCCGAGCCACACACTGGCTGGATACACACCTTTACCTGCTCTCCCTCGCTGACCTCTGCGATCGCATTCTCCTCCGGCTGATTGCAGCGTCCTGCTTCCGTTCTCACAAGAAGGGAACCAGGAGGCATGACGTTGTGATCGTCTGGAGTGTGACTGCGGGGGACAGCGAAGGAGCGCAGGGACAGGTAAGAATCAGCCCGAGTGTGGCTCGGGTATACCGCTCTCAGCATTGAAAGTTAACCCCGAGCCACACTAATACGCTAGGGGCTAGATAAATTGTAACGATTCTGAAATATAAAATGTCAGAAATGTAACGCCAGGGAGGTTAAAGTGACCAGTAACCGCTCCTGGTTAAAGGAAGCTTTAGGCTTTGACTGTAGGTATTCCCACAACACTTCTGAATTTGCTTCTCCCCCATTATTCCCTTGAACCAAAAGGAAGCCATATTCAAAGAAATCTCTCACTCTGTTTCCTGCAAGAAAGCCGGAAAGGTATTCTTCAATCAACACATTTTTTTGCCATATTGTTACTGCTACTAGTTTATTTTAATTATTTTTTCTTCCCTCTTTTTTTGATAGTTTAATTCTGTGCCGATTCTCAGTCTGCTCTGTTCCTCCCTGCTGTAAATACTTTGTTTTATTTTTATCCACAGTCACACTTCTCCCCATCTTTCCCACTTGCCCGTCCCAGCCACCCTACTTCCCAGCCCCTATCCTAATTATATAGCCTTCTTTTCTCAGCTGCTTCAATCCTTGCTCTGTTTAACCTCATCATGCTCAAACTCTTGGTTTATCATCATGAAGTGTCGGATATACTGGTAATTATCTCCACACTCCCCCTGCTCCCTTTTGTTTCACTTGCTTTAGTCCCTTAGATTGTAATCTCACGGAATATTTGGCTGAGCACTTGTATAAAGTGCTGCATTAGCAGGACAATTATCCTACGGGCAGGGCCGTCTGTTCCTTAGGTTAAGGCTAGGGTCAGACTAAAGCATTTTTCCCCGCGAATGTGAAAAAGTGCGTCTGAACGCATTGACGTATTTTTTCACGGAATGCGCAAAAACGCTCAGACGACGCGCATTTTCGGGCGTGATTTTGTACGGATCGTCAATAAAACTCTTTTTGCGTCTGGACGTTATGTAGGCTGGACATTAGCAGCGTCTGACATCTCCTAATCACGCAAACACGCCGCTATGCTGCAGTTGCGCACTCAGTACGTCAGTACTAGCGGTTCAGCGTTATCAGAAAAATGCGTTCAAATTCCACTTGCGTTGCACGGCCGGACTTTTGTGCGGCCGTACATCGTATATTGGCCGTCATTGCCCGTCATCTGCTGCTAGTGCGGCCGTAATTATGTGCGCCAGAACGCACGTTAAAAGTGCGCTGGTCTGACCCCAGCCTTATTAGGTCACCTGTTTGTGGTTCCCCATTGTAAAGCGCTATGGAATCTGTCGGCGCTGTATAAGTACTTGTAACTGCTTTTCCTTTGTGCTATTTTTCACAGCTAAGGACGGGTAACACATCTTTTGATCTGTCTCCCAGATATTTCAACGTTAGACCTTGGCATATTCTTCAGCCACTGTAGGCCACTAGTCACTATTTTGCCGTTCCCTCATCAGTTCAACAATTACTAGTGCACAAAAGTGTCTTACTTTGATACCATAGGGGTTATTCACTATCCACCAAATTGGCCTGATTGGACTGAATGGTGAAATTCAATTTCTGGGAATTCTGTCTATTCACAAAACTGTCAATTCGCCAAATACAGGTGAATTGCCAGCGAAATATGATGCAACTCAGCAGCACCGAAATTGTCCCATAGAACAGTGGTCCCCAAGTCCCCCTAACAGGCCAGTTTTTAAGGATTACCTTGGGGAAATGCAGACCTGTAATCACTGAGCAGCAAAACATATCACCTGTGCTGTGCTTCATATATCTGGAAAACCTGGCCGGTTAGGGGGACTGGAGGACTGCGGTTGGGAACCACTGCCATAGAAGACCATCAGGTCTTCAGGTCTTCTATTCACAGAACGTCGAACTGCACCGAAATGCTCCGATTTAAAGTGTTTTGATTCAACAGGTTTAAACAGGCAAATAACATTAGGTTTCAATGTAAAAAATAAAAAATAATAATAATAATAATAATGATATTCTAATTTAAAGACCATTTATTCTTTTTATTTTATGCAAAAAAAACTTAATTTTTTTTTAAAAAAAACTTTTTTGTATTTTTAGACATTTCTGTTTATTTTTTTAAAATACTTTATTTTGTAACGGACCTTTTTAAATATTTTTAAGGCACCTTTTTTATTATTTGGACACAATTTTACTACATTTGTATTGATTTAAACTCCTAGAACAATAGGAGACTTCCTTTTCTTTTCAGTTCGGTGGAACTGACCGATGCTAATTCGGTAGTTATCGGTACAATTCGGCGATTTTCGCCGACGTCTGATAACTGCTTTGGCGACTCCAATTTCAGCAAAATATGGTGACCGTTCGATAAATAGTAAATTCACTGTATTTTCGGTGAAATAGAATCGCTGAAGTGCGCGGAAAAACAAAGCACCGGAATATAGAACCTCATGTATAAATTCAATAATGGATGAAAAATTGAAAGGTTTGTTCTAACAAGTCATCAGTGAACCAATCGCCAAATACAAGGCGGGCAGGGGTTATTCAATAAGTGGCAAATGCTGCCGCAATGTCAACCAAATCTGACAAATACAGGGCATAATAATCCAATGAAAATATGTCAAATTTTTTGTTTTGGTTCACTACAACTCCTTGACGAGTGCGTAAACTAGCAGTTATCCATTTGGGTGTTTTTTCCACCAAATTGTGATGCACACACTAATCTCTGCGCGTTCTTTGCTTTGTGTGATGTCACAAATTCCACAATAACCAGAAATACTCATTTGACCTACAATAAGCATACACATATATACCTTTCTGCCTTTCAATATTTTAATCCCCCAAGGTACATAAAAGGTGAACATTTCTATGCGTTATCAGATGCCGTGCAAAAAAAAAAAAAAAAGTAACAAGCACTGAGTAACCCTAAAGTATATTTGAAGAATTCGGCATAAAGCAAACGTATGACGTAAAGCTGTATTTTTAGACACAGGTATGGGAAACACAAAGAGTAAAGCATTCACTGAGATAACATGAACGCTAGAAAACTACATAGCGAGAGCATTAAATAGATTCTGCCAGGGGGCGACATTAGCAACGTGTTGACGCGGGCTAGAGGCATGCGAGTCTATGACATCACTAAGCGTGTACAAGGTGGAAATGTCGTAGAGTTGACTACACAGGATGACAATGTCAAGCTCTGGAATGTGACATTCCAACGATTTCTTACTTTGAGTCAACTAAAATAAAATGTGAGAGTAGACACTTAAAGGGTGGGTGTAACGTAAAGGATTTTTGCACTTGAAATAATTTATAAATAGGGTGGGTCCTTCCCTGGGCAGCCCTTTGATGTGAGCACTTCTAACCTTCTTATATGCATTAATAAATTACGCCGGCAAGATAAGGTGTCGGGTGCAGCTTGAGTCATTCTCACAAGTTAAGTAAAAGTGAGCTCTGTCATGCTGATGCAATTCCGTAAGTCACACGTAAAACTGCAATGATAGAAAGTCTGATTTATAAAACCTGGCCATGGGTGAAAGGGTTTATGACACAAACTAGAACATCCAGTTCTGGCCAAGGCTTAGGAGCCTGTCGGATTTCTTCTGTACATATGTGCCGGACCACGCGAGGGTCTGAAAAGTAACTTGAATAAGCCCCAAAACAAAGCCTGGACTGTGACTATGCGAAAGAAGTGGTTTAAAAGGCAAACCGTTATTCTGTCCCTGTGTTGGTTACTCTTTGCTCTTCAGAATTTTTGGCTTAAAAAGGGAAGAAAAAGAAAAAAAGATCCTTTTTTGCTTTTAAATAATGGAGCAGAGGCCCATTTTTTATTATTTTTTGGGGTAAATTTACTCACTTTTTGTCCCTTACCGCGCACAGCTCCCCCTCTTCGGCTCAGGGATCCCCAAACCAAGAAGTCCCTGAAGCTTTTCTCCGTAATTTGTGCTCCTAGGCAATTTGCGCTGCGTAGGATCAACATATTGCCTACCACTACAGACTTGCGCACTCTATATACGCAAGTTCCATTGCGCCTGCGCAGAACGATTGATCAAACCATTGCTGCCTCGGAGTCTGCTCACTACAGCGATTGGTCTCCAGAGAAAGTATATGTCGGCACTAGTGATCGACAGCCAGGAAAAATCAAAAATCACAGCAGCTGGCGATATTGGGTTGGGTGGAAGAAACTCTTCAACGTCACCCAGCGATTCTGCCAGATCGGAGGGCACACTCCTCACATCCCGACCACTTTACAACTATAATGTGGTCAGGTTAAGTAGCGTGTATCAGTCTCCATGCACCAGGGTAACAAGGACTCCCCCAATACAGATCACCTTACATGCTCTTTGAATTTATTTTTCAGTACAACCAAGAGGAAAGATAGCCAGCAAGTTGTTACAGCTGGTAGGTCTATCCAGCACATATCAGGGTTACATGAGGTGGGGAGTGACCTAGGAAACAACTAATATCCTCCCAAGAAAGGGATTTAGATTGTTGACTAGGCAGTCCCAACACTTTCGGCTCAAGGCTTATGGTAAAAGTGACAATGCTACTAGTACTGCCTGGCAGACTTGCGGTTGACATGGTTGAGCCAATGGTTCAACAACCTAGCCTGCTCAAGAGATCTGGGGATCATGAACTTGAACTCATTTAATAGTAGTCGATACATTTGCATTCTCTGAGATGGTTTATTCATTGCATGTGCATTCACTAATCACTAGGTGACAAATGAACGACAAACATGGAGCACCTCAATTTCCTGGAATCTTCACTAGTATTACCCAGTTGATATACGGCCAACCTGTCAACAAATCCATCACAAACAGGTATACAAAGGTGTGGTGACCTGAGCAGTCATTCTATCTTCTGCTATGAGACATCTGAAAATATGGCGGTCAAAAATCTTGCCCATGGAACAGCCCAGGACAGGAATGCAGAGCTTGACACATCTGGGTAGCAGGTCGCTACTGGTTCTTAAAATCTCACCTCTGGCACCTAAATTGCTGTATAATTTCACCCAAATCTGTATATAAAAAACTTAGAATCTACAATGAATATGTGCCGATGGCTCCTAGATTTCATGAATGTCAAGTTGCCAAGCCGCACACTAATGAGTAAGAAGACCTCCCCAATATGAACACCTACATTGTTGTGGTAAAAAGGATAAGTTACATATAATATTGGGCACCAATTAATGACACGGAGAAATGGGAGACAACATAATGGAGGATTTAAGACATGGTGTGACCATTGGGGGAAAAAGTGATGTCCATATGGTTATAATAGCTCAAAAAATAACCAGTCTAAGACACATTTTGTTGTTGCAGTGGTCTAATTGGAATATTTTAGTATTTTTTGACTTTGCCATTTATTAATTTAAATCACTTCTCGTTACATATATCCAGTCTCTACTTGAGTGGAGATGCTGGCATGTTAAGTTCCTTTGCCTTTCGGTAAACCGCGCCATTGGATTTATGTCAATTTTATACTGTATGAACACATCTATGAGCTGGTTTGCCCTTTAATAACGATATATCCTATGGGCACAAACAAAAGCCAGCCTGAGATTCCGTTGTTCAATATTCACAGCCGTGGGCTTACGGCAATCTCTTCCATGTTCATCCTCAGTGTTAGGACACTCGGCGTTCCGACTCTCATGCTAACAAACATATAATTTGATAAAGAAATATTTTTTATTCAAATACGTTTTATGCTAACGCAGGAATAAAAAGATACATTATTGAAACAAAAAAATCGTAAAGAACCTTAAGGCAATATTTTAAGAATGTATTTCCAATAAATTAGATCCTTTTGTATCATTGTTCTATAAAATGAGGATGACGGCTGAAAAGACACAACTGTGCATCAGATACACTCGCGTTTAACCCTTTTAAAGGAGCGTCTCCTCTCGGCAGTAAACAGTCAGATTCCCAGAGATAAAAAGCAGACGTTTCCATAGAAAGTATTAATCATTCTGTCGTTGTTCTGGTGGCGAACAAACAGTCAAATCCAGCAAGTCAGAAGGAAAAAGCAGTTTAATATGTAGCTCCCTTGAGCTAATTGTAGTTCATAGCACTGCTCCCACCCCAACCTCAGCCATAATCTCAGATTCCTGGAGGTAAAAGAAGCAGTGGAGTGAGGAAAATTCTGCGGCAAGACATAATGATACAAAATGACAGGGACAATAATGACAATGAATTCCATGTCTCCCAGTCATGAGTTGGGGATGCCTGACTGGGCTGACTTATACAATTAAAGTGTTACAGGTACAGCAGGAGATTCACTTACCATCTGTGTGCTTTTGGGAGAGCCGAGCAGCGCAGGACTGCTGTGGAACATGCGTGATTTGGTTTGCGATAAACATATGTTAAGGAAAACCCATGAGTGTGTCATTTTTATTGGCAAGGATCGAGCAGCATATGCTCGAAAATCAACTTGGCGTGCAAGTCACCGAGGATTACCCGTATACCCAACCGAGAAGCGGGCAATAAGTTCTCAAGGAAATGTCTCATTAAAGGTTACAGGTAAGCAAAATATTTAAAATCTATTCGAGATCATTTGATGGTTTTAACAAGTTCTTCAAATGCATTATTCTGGAAAACAAAAATAATATATACATATAATAAACAATATCAGTCAAGTAATTCATGATAAAAATAGCTGAGATTGACTTCCAGATGGCATGCCACCAGAATGAGTGACAGCTCTGAGCAGAAGAGCCATCATTCAGCCCACTGGCCTGCAATCAGGAGGATGAAGTGAACCATGGGAGGTCATGTAGGGTCAACCTGATTGACTACCTGATTGAAGGTCAGTGGGCTGACCGATGCCGACGTCACCACATATCACTGTGAGATGGCCCTCAGTAAGCTCTGCTCACGGAGAAGGAAACATGGCAGGAATCCATTACCGGAACCTGGTAAGAACTCACCAGGATATCTCTTCAAGGGATGAGATATCTCATTGATCTTTAAGAGCAATCCACCCCCTAATGGGATATCACAGATAACGTGAGACTGGTCAGTAAAATTTAACTTTGAGCACATTTATATATATATATCGACTGGTGATATATCACAGATATTCCACTCTCCATAGTCAAATTTTCTGTCTCTTCACTCAAAAAGTTACTTTTTAAACAAGAAAAAAGGAGATGTCATCTGCGCTCCTTTCTATACAATTCCATGTGCAACAAAACACTATCAGAGGTTTTAGTTTGCTTCAAGCAAACTAAAACCTCTGATAGGGTTTTGTTGCAAATGGAATTAGAAACATAGAAAAATGTTGGCAGATAAGAACCTTTCGGCCCATCTAGTCTGCCCAATTGTATAGAAACGAGCGCAGATGACCTCACCTTTTTTCTTGTAATGTTTTATACATGAACTGGGTTGTTACTTATTGCAGCCGCTCTGGTGAGTACAGGCGCAACGCCATTTTTTCTGTATAATAGATACTTTTTATTTAGTGCATAAATCACACCAAATAAATGGATAAGATAAAATTCCAGATATTGTACATTAAAGAGAATATAAATAATAATATAATATAATGTACATTAATGATCATATACACTGCCTGGCCAAAAGAAAAGTCACCACCTCCCGTACAAGCATGGCATGATCTGATGTTGCTTCAATTGGTCAGATCTGATTTCAGCAACCTTATGTGCCCAAAACCTTAGCTTAGCTGAATCCCTGAATATACTGAATGAGCTGGTTTATCCATCAATGGGTTTTTTCTTCCCTGATGGCACAGCGGGCATATTCCAAGATGGCAGTGCCAGGATTCATCGGGTTCAAATTGTGCAAGTGTGGTTCAGGGAGCATGAGAAATCATTTTCACACATGGGTTGGCCACCGCACAGTCCAGACCTTAACCCCATTGAGAATGTTTGGAATGTGGTGGAGAAGACTTTACGAAGCGCTGCGACTCTCCCATCATCAATACAAGATTTCCGTCACAAATTAATGCCACTCTGGATGGAAATAAATGCTGTGACGTTGATTGAGCTTATAGAAACGAGGCCACGGCGAATGTGTGCCATAATCATAGCAAGAGTCGTTCCAATGAAATATTAGAGCATGTGACTTTTTTTGGCCAAGCGGAGTATATTAATTATAATATACACAGATAATATCATTAAAGATGATGTACATCATTCAAGACTCCTCAGATCATGATGGTGTCATCATTCCATTCAACTGGTGGATCTCAATCTCTCCAGAAATCTGTTTTTATACCTCAGCCATTTTTTTTTTTACTGATCTGCTCACAATTGTATTACACTTTGGGGTCTGTTCAGCAGAAGCTTCATATTTATCTTACTTTAGAGAAATCTGACTTCTTCATATCATATTCAGTGGGGATTTTTCATAACACGTTGATAAGCTTTAGACACTTTGATGAATTAGTCTTAAAGAATAATAAAGAATGATGCCCCGCTCCTCACGTGTGGTATAAAGTAGCTATCTTTGATGAATAGACTCTGTTACGCTACATAAAATCAAGCAGAATTATCACACCACATATACGTTGAATGACAAGTTCTGTTTTGAATTCTTGGAAAGAAACAAACAAGAAAAAAAAGACAAAATGTATATCCAGGACAATGAATGTAGAGTATTTTCCCCATTTTAGGGCATTTGAAATATCTGTGATAAGAATATGGATTTATTTGTAAAGGTTCTACAAGAGGCATCCCATGTTAGAGAAAGTATATCTATATACAGTATATATAAACGCGAAAGTCCTGACTGACTGACTGACTCAACAACGCCCAGCTGAAACCGTTTAACCTAGGAACGTGAAATTTTGAAGGTGCGCTGTTTTTATGACGTAGGCAGTAGCACCCAGTAAGGAAGGATTTTTGGAAACTCCGCCCACAAGGGGGTGAAAAAGGGTGTTGAATATTTTAAACAGGATACCTATAGCTCAAAAACAGAAGACGTTACAGGCCTGAAAATTGGTATTTAGATTTGTCTTGAAAAATAAAACAACACATATTTTACCATGTTCTGAAAATTCTTTGGGGGGGCAAAAAGGGGGGTTGAATACTTTTATCAGTATACCTATATATTTCAAAAACCGAAGAGGTTACGGGTGTGAAATTTGTTATTTACAATCTTTGTGAAAAAACAAACAAACATGTGTTTTGCCATTTTCCACAAATCCAATTGGGGGGGATCGGGGGAAAGGGGTCTGAATATTTTTATCGGTATACCTAGATTTCAAAACCAAAGATTTTACAGATGTGAAATTTGGTATTTACAATCTTCTTGAAAAATAAAAAAAAACGTGTTTTACCATTTTCTAAAAATCCCAAGTGGGGGGTGAAAAAAAGGGGGTGCTGAATACTTTTAAACAGGATACCTATATCTCAAAAACAGAAGATGTTACAAACGTGAAAATTGGTATTTAGATTGGTCTTGAAAAACAAAAAACAAGTATTTTACCATTTTCCAAAAATCCAGTGTGGGGGGCAAAATAGGGGGGGTTTGAATACTTTTATCAGTATACTTATATTTCAATAACCAAAGATGTTACAGGTGTGAAATTTGGTATTTACAATCTTCGTGAAAAAAAACAATCAAGTGTTTTGCCATTTGCCACAAATCCAATTAAGGGGGGGGGGTCGAGGGAAAGGGGTCTGAATACTTTTATCAGTATACCTATATTTCAAAAACCAAAGATGTTACAGACGTGAAATTTGGTATTTACAATCTTCTTGTAAAAAAATAAAAAACAGGTGTTTTACCATTTTCCAAAAATCCCAAATGGGGGATGTAAATAGAGGGGGCTGAATACTTTTAAACTGGATACCTATATCTCAAAAATAGAAGATGTTACAAACGTGAAAATTGTTATTTAGATTCATCTTGAGAAATATAAAAACACCTATTTCACCATTTTCAAAAAATGTGGGGGCAAAATTTTGTGGGGGCAAAAAAGGGGGGTTTGAATACTTTTATCACTATACCTATATTTCAAAAACTACAGATTTGTTACAGGTGTGACATTTGGTATTTAAAAATCTTCGTGCAATAAACCAAACATGCGTTTTACCATTTCCCAAAAATCCAGCTAAGGGGGGGGGGTCGGGGGAAAGGAGTGTGAATACTTTTATCAGTATATCTATATTTCAAAAACCAAGATGTTACAGGTATGAAGTTTGGTAATTACAATCTTTTTGAAAATAAAGAAACATGTGTTTTACCATTTTCCAAAAATCCAAGTGGGGGTAAAAAAAGGGGGGGTGAATGCTTTTAAACAGGATACCTACATCTCAAAAATCAGAAGATGTTACAAACGTGAAAATTGGTAATTAGATTTGTCTTGAGAAACAAACCCAATTTTACCATTTTCAAAAAATCCAGTAGGAGGGAGGCAAAAGGGGGGGTTGAATACTTTTATCAGTATACCTAGATTTCAAAAACCAAAGATGTTACAGGTGTGAAATTTGGCACTTACGTGTTTTACCATTTTCCAAAAATCCCAAGTGGGAGGGAAAAAGGGGGGGGGGTCCTAACAACAAAAAAATCTCATGTTTCTTTTAAAAACAATTTTAACAAATCCTAAAACCCACTCGAGCGAAGCCGCGGGCAAAATACGCCAATGGCAGATCTAGAACAGAGGTTCCTGAACACTCACCCTCACAAACCACACAAATATCTATGATACATTGATGACATTTTCATCATATTGACAGAAGGAGAGGAACGCCTTCTAGACTTTCACGAGGCATTCAATATGTCCCACCCATCGATCAAACGCAAGATGGATTTTTCCAAGCACAGTGTGAGCTTCCTGGACTGCACCATATCAGCTGCCAACGGCACGCTGCACTCATCTGTGTACAGGAAACCCACAGACAGGCCCAGCTACCTCCACAATGACAGCTTTCATCCCATCCACACGAAACAAGGCATCATCTACAGCCAGGCCATCAGGTACCACCGAATCTGCTCGGACACTGGGGACCGGGATAAACACCTGAGCAAACTATCTGCATCATTCCAGCGGAAGGGCTACAAGGAAAGGACAATCTCTGAAAAAATTTAATCGGCCCTGAAAACACCGCGCGAACAGCTGTTGCGCTACAAAGAAAAGAAAAACACCACACGGATCCCTCTAGTTGTTTCCTACAACCCAACTCTAGAGGGAATTTGGAAAATCATCAAAGATCTGCAGCCACTGGTCACAGACCACCGGGAACGCAAAACATATGAAATGAAAATTAACACATATTTCAACAGTATAAAACAAGGACTTAATGTAGATTCGGGTTGTCTTATTTTTCTGTGTCTTCCCCATACTCCCTGTTATGTGGTTTTTTTTTGTTCGTTTGTTCCCTTTGAAGTGGATATGATTTCATCACTGTTGTCTTATGTGCCTGAGACGATTAAATGTTCTTTTTGATGGGTTTTTTTCCCCCCTCTGACCATGCCATTTGGCGATGTACAACATCTAACACCCCCAACTGTGCGCCCTATGAATGTCCCAATGTTTAATTCTACTATTCTGATCAGGAAGCTTCTATACCTGACGAAGGGAGGATCACTCTCGAAAACTTGTACTTTAAATGTAATGTTAGTCCAATAAAAAAAGGTATCACTACAGACTGCTATACTCGTGATTTTGGCATCTGGACTAACACAGCCTACCTAATCAATCTATCTATCTATATAGTTATTAACCAAATTCATTCAATTTGTAGTTATATTATATACAATGGTAGTCACGGTAATCATGTGTAAATAAAGACAAGAAGAATGGACACTTTGGGACCTCTTCAAACAGGTTTATTAGGATAAGACAAGAGATGTTTTGGCGCCGCTCAACCAAGCCTTTACGGCAGGGATCAACAACCCTGGCCCTCCTGATGTTTTGGAATCATGGAAGATGTGCTTCCAATACACCTGGAGGGCCAAGGTTGCTGATCCATGGTTTAGGCTTGAGAAGTGCTCGATTGAGCCTAAACATTGCTGGTCTTATCCTAATTATCTTGTTGTGTGAGGAGATTCCGATGTGCCCATTCCTACTTTCTTCCTTTGTTGTGACTTGGGGACAGGCCCACTCTGGTCCGTATTGGCACTCATCATAATAACCTCTATATTTTATTTATTTAGTGCATCATCCCATTGCATCTTTTTCAGAAATCATGAGTAGGCGGACACCAATTTCATCAATTAGGCTAAAGTAATGTAGGGCGTCACGTAATTATTGTAGAAGACATTGGACTATACCTTGCAACAGAAAAATTATATGAGGGTCATCTAACTGGCCAACGTGTTTGCGTGTCCAGGACGGAGGATAGGATGAGTGTATTTATTACCAGTGAAACTAAATTAACCTACAGCACTGGATAAAAAAAGTTATAGAATAGACAAAATGCATCTTATCTAAATTTTAGGGTTACATACAAAGCAGTGCAAAATATGAAGTACTACAGGGAAACCTAAAAGGGCAAAATAGCTGGATTTCAAGGTGTTTCCAAATCCAGTATTCCTCCAGCTCGAGTATTTTCCATTAGAATTGTAAGTCCCTCGCAATCCTTCACCAGGCCACCGTCTCGCAACTAAATCCTCATACATGGGCTAGAATAAGTACATGATGGTCTTCATGCACTTATGGTACTATGTACTATAGTCATAGAAGGTCTTCCATTGCCATAGTTGGGGGGGGGGTGCTCTTAGCACTGTTGAGTTGATGATCTTTGCTGGGGTCCTGCCTTTGAGAAATGTATTGAGGTTCCTTTGGAAAGGTCAGTGAAATTCATACAAATGCAACATCGATTGGGACTGGAAACCAAGCCGACCTTAGGTCCTAAACCAACCCTGGTGTAAACGGAACCAGAGCTGTAGCAGAACTTAACAGATCCATAGACTTTAGTGGCTCCGGTAAGTTTAACATAGCTCTGGTTAAGTTTACACCAGGATTGGAATAGGTTGGTTTAGGGTCCCAGGTCTTCCTTATACCTAGGTGGCTTTGCCTTTCCAACGTCAACAGAAAATCCTTAAATATTGGTTTGATGTTCTTGATACGGTTGGGCATTTGAAAACACAATTCATGGAACCTAGTGCATGAGACTAGATTTTAAATGAATGACTGAATACCTTTTAAAATATCTTTATTTTCGATAGAAAGCAAATTTCAGATTTTCTCTATAAAAAATAAATAAAAAAAATTCTATATATTGTACCAAGTCTATGAAACCACAGTGAAACGTTTCAGCGTGGAAAGCGATTTCTCACATATCTGGAGCGCAGAGGATAAGACAGCTTGACTCCCAGCCTTTGAAACAAAACATATTCTAATTCATTGAAATTTCTACGATGCCTCCTTGTTGAATGTCCCTGAGCTACATAAACGAAAGTGACAGGTCGCTGTTCAGATAGCAGCCACAATCATCCCCCAAAATGTTGCCTTTTTGCTGCTCTTCAGCATCCAAATTTCAGCCAACGCTAAATCAAGTCTGACACGTACCCCTAAGAAACAAACTTGTAAGTTGTGCCTTCAAAGCAAGCCTTAAATAAATAGGACACGTAGTGTACACCCAGGCTAACATTCAACATATGCTTTGGTTTCCAGATGCTACGACAGAGCAAGAATAGCCCCTGGACTCGTCTGGGAATAGCTACGGCTGGTACTTACACCATGTACATTGCAGCTTGTGTTCTTTGACTACATGAATAGATTTTCAATTAAAACAGCAAAAACAGGGCTCATTTAACAAGCCTAGTGTATAATTATCAATCTGGGACTTTGAAGATCAACCGCACGTGTAATTTTTTTTTTCTTGAACTGTTCACGTTATGTTTGCCGGAAACATTATATATCTTTGTGGGAAATATATATATATATATATATATATAAATGTGTATATTAATTATATAGAGATGAAATACAGAGTCGAAAAATAAATCCTGAAAATATAAATAATTATTGCATAGGTTCTAGATTTTCCTTAAAAACAATTTACTTACAGGGTTATTCAGAGAGCGTGAAAAGCAGGAGAATGGCTGGAGAATGAAAAATTCTAGGTCAAAATAGCCAAACCAGAAAAATTCTCCCTTTCATCTCACTTTCCAAATCGGCTATTTTGACCTAGAATTTTTCATTCTCCAGTCATTCTCCTGCTTTTCACCGCTCTCTGAATAACCCTGAAAGTGTATAAAGTCAGAATTTTCTAGTACAACAAAAAAAGAAATAGAACTCATAATATATGTTTAAACAATCACTAGCACATTTAAACAAATCACTTTCTATCCTTCCAGAGTCTACTGTAAATCACTGTGATATCTTCAACAAGATATTAGATTGGAAGCTCCTGAGGAAGCCGGACACTCTACCTCATGTCTAAGTACACATTGTAATTATGTAACTACCGTAGCCCCTATACATTCCTGCAGAGAACGTTGGCACAATACAATAAAACGAATAATAATGGTAAAAGCAGCCAGTATAACTAGGGTGACCATATCAGCCATGCTTAAAGGGACACATCATTTATTCACAAAACCAAGTATTCCATCCATTTCCACAAATTGATGTACAGTCACTTGCCTAAACCATTGGTTCTCAACCGGTCTCCTCAAGTTCCCCTAACAGGTTAGGTTTGCAGGATATCTGAAGCACAGCAGAAGTGATGATTTGCTGCTCAGTGATTGCAGGATTCAGTCTGCATTTCCCCAAGGTGATCCGTAAAATCTGTTACGGTACATGAGGACCAGGGTTGGAAACCACAGCCCTAAATGATGGGCACAGCATCCTACCACACGAATACATGAATTGTATTCACTTCTAGTTTGGATGTTACCATGTGGAGATATTGTTATTCTTTATGGAGCAACAAAAGCATAATCTTTAAATGATAGAAGACACTTGAACCCAGGGCTGGACTGGGCCCAAAAAAAATAAAATAAATCAGCCCTGGACTTCATCCAGACAGCCCACTTTAATTATGCACACATGCTCAAAAATAGTATGTAAACCAAACGGATCGCTCAACCAATCGCTCTGCAGATACTGGGGTTGCTGTACAGTAATTGGGTAAAGCATCATAGTGGCACTAAGGTTGAGCGCACCAGGTGTTAAGGTTAGGCGTATGCGCAGCGGTGGCCCCAATATGAGACTGCGTCTGTTTTACAGACAGTGAGGAAGTTCTCACTTAACCCATTAAGGGCAGTGCGAGCTGCACAGTGAACCAGCATTCACACTGGCCCACTGAGCCATCGGCCCACTGGGAATCTCCCTGTTGAACCAGAAAGGCAGTGATATATGACTGAGTGCTTGGGTTGGGTAACAGAATGTCTGGGAGAGTAATCGAGGGAAGATATTTAGGACCCGAAATCCTGCATGGCCTCTATCCTCTCGCACACTTGTTGCCAATTAATTAAGCAACAGATAAATTCTAAGGCTGCAGACTCCTGGACAGAAGTGTTTTATCAGATTGCTGAGAGCAGGGCAGGGAGCAGTAACACTTCTAGGAAAAGCTGTGAGTTTCTTTTGTTGATTAGATTATGTTACCTGGATAGTCAGGATCGCTGTATGTTTAGTAAGTGCTCTAATTGAGCTAGGATTTTGTTTGTAGTTTTTGTTTAATCACCTGCAATAATGATTCAAAGAAAAGTGGGGCGTTTGTTTATGCTGGAATAAAGAGACCTATCAGTTGCACAACTTTAAGTCTGCGGCTGTTTATACCCTAGAGGAGCGTGTGGTTTTACTGGAACCAAGTATCCCGAGTGGTTGCTGTATCACAATATATATATATATAACCAGAGTATAGTAGTACGTAGAGATACCGTTAGTCCAATAAAAAAGGTATCACTACGTACTGCTATACTTTGGTTATTTCGGCATCTGGACTAATACTGCTTATCCAATCTAATATATATATATATATATATATATATTACACACAATGCAGTGAGGCCCCCATATTAGGTGTGGATGTTATGGGGCTTGAGAATTGTGTGTGCCGATCCTCTGAAAATATTTGGCCAGGGCTGCCATTAATCACCAACAACAGCAGCAGCTCTGAGAGTTAACATTCCCTGGATCCCAGGATTAGTGAGATGCACCCCCGGAATTCAATATTCATACAAATTGTTAATTTATGTAAAATAAATCTTAAAATTACATGAAAACCACATGAAGAACAAGAAACGATACAGATCCTGCTCCATATTTTGAGAGATATTAAAAGCTGCCCTCCGCTGAAATCTTGTTAGCATCAACAGACATCAAAACTCTTGATACCACCGTCCCTCATGCCGCGCGGATTCATGCAATTAAAGACAATTTTGACAAAATCTACAACCTTATGAGGGTTCCCCAATCCAGTTCATGTTTGAACTTTAAGAGATGGCACTGACATGCAATTACTTTTCTTTTCAACACGATTCGTACACGCGGCTTCTTGCAGAGGCTGTGACAGATGCGGTCCTGGTAGAGCGCATGTAAATGTATATTATATATATATGAATAAATAACTGAGTTTTACGACACATATATACTGTATATAGATACAACAATATAATAGAAAAGCACTCGTTCCTCTTTCTTCTCGCCGAGAAGAAATCAATCTTGGTGCCCCAGTGCAAATTGCAGATAACAGATGTAAGTCGCCATATGGCAGCTCTCAGGGTCTTAGTAAAAATACATTTATTGGGTATACGAAAAAACAAACAAACACACAGGGCCCTATTACAATCTTCGCGCAAACGTTTGCGCCGGCACGAAAACGCATTAACGCGAGGGGTAAAACCCATTTGCGCTGAACGTCGTATTACAATGTCAGCGCAACAAATGCACGTAATCGTCTACCACGGGTGAACCTGCGCGAACCCTGTGCGAGCTTACTGTACTGCGCGCGTCCTATACTTAACATTGTGACGCAAATGCGTTTGTGCGCTGGTACGCGGATGGTATTACAATCTATGCGCAGTTTGTAACGCACAGCCTTTGCACGCATAATTTTAGCAACTCCTAAAAGCTGGTGTTAATGGCAAATTCTATCAACCTGCCGAAACCAAATACACCAGCCCAAAAAAAATACTCAGCAAAGTATAGTTACACATTCTACACATACCCAAACCAATAAAATGGAGAAGTTGTGCATGTTTTTTTATTGATGCAGCATATATGCGCAGATTGACTTTGACAGGTGCAAAAACTTAACGTGAGATAACTGTGGTTCTTAATTCTGATTGGCTGAATCGCGTGAAGAAAAAAAACAGTCCGCACACTGATTTCTGCGCGCGTTTGTGCGCATCCGTTTTACGCGCGTTATTGCTCGACGGATGAAAAAAAATGCACGAAGATTGTAATTCCAGCGTTGATTTATGCATGTTAACTTTCAACCCTTGGCGCACAAATTCACGCGTTGCGCGTGCGTTTTAACGCGAAGATTGTAACAGGGCCCACAACGTTTTTATATATAAATGTACTTCTAAATGTGTAACATGCATGTACAGTATATGTAACCTTGAAAAAGACTTATATACACAGGCTTAAACAACATATGATCATATTTTGTGAAATAAATTCCCATTAATTATTATCGGAGTTAGATTCTGCAAAAAAAAAATAAAAAAAAAAAAATGGAAATCTTGTCAAATCTTTAAAAACCTGGAACATCTTTAAATTTTATGAGCTTTGTAATGGAGTGCTCTCCCCTTGCTTTGTTGTGTCTATTTGTCAGGAGACGCACCCGCACGTTGTGTTTGGTGAAGGTATTGGGTGCTGCCCCCTGTTGCTGTATTCTAGACATTTTTCTGTACAGATGTTTAAGTGAAATAGATTAAAATGTAATAACCAGCACCAATTTTAGAAGCTACGGCTGGGGTCAGACGAGCGCACTATGTGTGCCCATACTGACGTGCCTTCCAGCGTCTGTCGCAACGTTGTGACGCTGCGACGGGGCCGGCCATACGCTGTTGCACTCAGACGAATTGTGCGCGCGACAGCGGTCGTGCTGTGACTGGGCAGCAAGCCTCCCGTCAAAGCGCGTTGACGGGGCTGCAAAACATGATCCTCCATAGGAGGATCGAGCCTTGTAGCGCTGAGCGCACTAACTGGTCAGCGAGGCGGACGGACACTCTCACGGACTTCCTTCCGCTCTTAGGCTAGGGTCAGACGAGCGTGATTTCTACGGACTGTACGTCCGTGCACACGGACGTACGTCAGTACGGAAGACACAGTAGTGGCCACACAGTCCGTTTTTTTCACTGACAAATATTTTGACGGATGTAGGAGGGAAAATAAATTAAAAAGCAAAACCATTTTGTCCGTGAAAAATGCTGGACGTATAAATGCAGTCCGTCTGACCGATACTGGGTACTGCAGGAGTACTTGGTACTCGTGCAGTACCCCCCGATATTTTTCCCGATACCGGAAGCCGGCACTGAGCCGGCTTGCCGGCATCCGAGGGGCTGCGGCGGCTGTCCGAATGCTCTATCGGCATTCGGACAGCCGCCCCTGGAGCTGCTCACACAATACTTACCTTCCTGGGCGCCGCCGGGAATGTCTCTGCGCGTGCGCTCGTTGGAAGGACCCCAGCCGCGACCACGTGGGACCATGTGATCACGGCTGGGGTCCTTCCAACGAGCGCGCGCGCGGAAACTTTCCCGGCGGCGCCCAGGAAGGTAAGTATGAACACAGTGAGCAGCTGCAGGGCCTGTCCGAATGCTGATAGAGAATTCGGACAGGCCCTGCAGCTGCTCTCCGCGATGATACTTACCTTCCTGGGCGACGCTGGGAAAGTTTCCCCGCGCGCGCTCGTTGGAAGGACCCCAACGAGCGCACGCGCGGAGACATTCCCGGCGTCGCTCAAGAAGGCAAGTATCATCGCGGAGAGCAGCTGCAGGGCCTGATACTTACCTTCCTGAGCGACGCCGGGAAAGTTTCCCCACGTGCGCTCGTTGGAAGGACCCCAGCCGCGATCACATGGTCCCACGTGGTCGCGGCTGGGGTCCTTCCAACGAGCGCACGTGGGGAAACTTTCCCGGCGTCGCTCAGGAAGGTATCGTCGCGGGGGGGATCCATGAGCCGGGGGGCATACCCATGTGTGAGCTGTGGGGGCATACCCATATGTGAGCTGTGGGGGCATACCCATGTGTGAGCTGGGGGGGCATACCCATGTGTGAGCTGGGGGGGCATACCCATGTGTGAGCTGGGGGGCATACCCATGTGTGAGCTGGGGGGCATACCCATGTGTGAGCTGGGGGGCATATCCATAAGCTGGGGGGCAATATCCATGTGTGAGCTGGGGCAAATCCAGGAGCTGGGGCATATCCATGAGCTGGGGGGCATATAAATGAGCTGGGGGGCAAATCCATGTGTGAGCTGGGGCAAATCCATGTGTGAGCTGGGGCATATCCATGTGTGAGCTGGGGCATATCCATGTGTGAGCTGGGGCAATCCATGTGTGAGCTGGGGCAAATCCATGTGTGAGCTGGGGCAATATCCATGTGTGAGCTGGGGCAATATCCATGTGTGAGCTGGGGCAATATCCATGTGTGAGCTGGGGCAATATCCATGTGTGAGCTGGGGCATTTCCAGGTGTGAGCTGGGGCATATCCAGGTGTGAGCTGGGGCATTTCCATGTGTGAGCTATGGGCAATATCCATGTGTGAGCTGGGGCAAATCCATGTGTGAGCTGGGGCATATCCATGTGTGAGCTGGGGCAAATCCATGTGTGAGCTGGGGCAAATCCATGTGTGAGCTGGGGCATTTCCATGTGTGAGCTGGGGCAATATCCATGTGTGAGCTGGGCGTTTCCATGTGTGAGCTGGGGCATATCCATGTGTGAGCTGGGGCAAATCTATGTGTGAGCTGGGCGTTTCCATGTGTGAGCTGGGGCATATCCATGTGTGAGCTGGGGCAAATCCATGAGCTGGGGCAGTATGAATATATATATCTATCGGGGGGGATCTACATGTGAGCTGGGGGCATTTTTATATGGTCTGTTCTTATTGGAAAGCGTCACATGACATTAAAGAAAAGTATCGGTACTCGGTATCGGTGAGTACTTTTAAAAAGTATCGGTACTCGGTCTTAAAAAAGTGGTATCGGTGCATCCCTACCAGAAAGTATCTGGGTGTCGGGTTGGTTTTCACTCTTCAGAAGGAATGGCAATCACGTCACATTGAATAAGTCAGTACAATACGCAGCGCCTCACATTCTACAAATACAAATTATGTTCCCAGAGGTTAGGAAAGCATTTCAACGCACAACAAGACGTAGGGCCAAATTACATTCTTCACGCAAATGTTTGCGCCGGCACAAAAACACATTAATGCGAGAGGTAAAACACATTAACGCGAGAGGTAAAACCCTTTGCGCCGAATTCCGTATTACATTGTCAGCGCAACAAACGTAAGTAATCGTCTACCGCGGGTGAACCTGCGCGAGCTTACTGTACTGCACGCGTCCTATACTTTAACATTGTGAGCCAAACACGGATGGTATTACAATCTATGCGCAGGATTTAACGCACAGCCTTTGCTCGCATAAGTTTAGCAACTCCTAAAAGCTGGTGTTAATGGCAAATTCTATCAACCTGCCGAAACCAAATACACCAGCCCAAAAAAAAATACTCAGCAAAGTATAGTTACACATTCTACACATACCAAACCAATAAAATGGAGAAGTTATGTGTGCATTTATTATTGCTGCAGCATATATGCTCAGATTGATTTTGGCAGGCACAATTTCTTAACGTGAGATAATTGTGGTTCTTAATTCTGATTGGCTGAATCGCGTGAAAAAAAACAGTGCGCACACTGATTTCTGCGCGCAACGGTACTGAGCGAGCATTTGTGCGCGACCGGTTTACGTGCGTTATTGCTCGACAGATGAAAAAATGGGCGAGGATTGTAATTCCAGCGGGGATGTGCGAGCGTTTTTGCGTGACAAATGTAATTTGGCCTGTACAGTTTGTCTGTCCAGCACGCTGACTGCCGGTAATAGCATTTGTAGAAGCGCAGGACACGTTTTGGTGACGTTAATGCCATGTGGCGCTGTACTTGTGTTACTTGAGAATGACCAGGCCTCTGCTATTGTTGGAGGTGAAAAATCAGCCAAAAGAAAAAGAACAATAGGATCTTATCCTTTTGTATGAATGAAATCCTTTGACCAGCAAACACATGATCTCTTTCACACACCCGTTTACATATAGAACTCTTGCTTCGGTGAATATTCTGTAAGGATGGCGGGCAATCCATCCATTTTGCCAATTCACAAAGTTATATGTGGTTTGGACTTTGGTTACATCCATGTACAGGTCTTCGGCCTAGCTAAAACAGACCTTTATAGGCCCAATTTACTCAAACACATAATGACACCAACAACAGCCAATGAAAAATGCTTCAAACTTTTAGAACACGCACAATCGCCAAGAGCCCCTTATTCAACGGAGGGCCATTTGGAGTGCGTCGAATGACATGATAGCAAATATAGAACATAAATATTATAATAAATCATTACGATATAAATAATACCAAGAGAAACACTCCATTGATATGGAGGGTTTAAATATGAATCCTTTTTTATAGCCCTTGATTGTCGTTTTATACTCATGTAGCGCTCACTCCCGGAGGAGCCGCTGAAAATGAACCACGGGTCAGTCTCCCCGCACTAGGGAATAAATATACTCCAGCACCGTTGTGGATTTTATAAATTATATAGTTTACTAAAGTAAAAGGCATATAATGAGACACGGTGTTCGTAGATATATTTACAGTATTTCGTATCGCGGTAAACGCGCAGCGGAAAAAGAAATACGAGGCTTCGTATTTCGGGAAAATGCGCAGCCGAACAGAAAAATACAATGCTTCGTAATTTCGAGAAACGCGTAGCGGAAAGAGAATACAATATTTCGTAATTCGAGAAACGCGCAGCGGAAACCAAAATAATATGCGAATCTTTACCCCTTTTTAGGATATTAGGGAGTGAGTCCCGCACAGGTTAAGTCCCGGACTGTAAGTGTATGTGTGTGTTATGGTACCCGGGTACTATTCAACTGACCAGTGAATCTCTTAAACGATGTCTTCGACTAGTCAAGTTGGGGCCCTGTGGATTTTTAGAAACAACCAGCAGCGTGCTTTCTTGCTTTATAAACTGGCCTTGGAGGCCTCTCACCCATCCGATCGAAGACCAAGGCTCCGCTGACCCAGGACGTCTCTCCGCTCGATGCCACGCTGGGATACTGGCTACTGGATCCGTTGTCTGGCTCTCTTTGCTCCGACCGTGACTTGTCCAGTTACCGCCTGCTCTCCCATCCGATGGACCTGCGGTACTCCTCACTCGGGGGTCCTCTGGCTTCCTTGATAGCAGCTTGGTGATGTCTGTAGATCACTGGGTCTCCTTCTTACAAGGCTGGATAACCCCACTTGGAATCCTGATAGGCCGCACCTGCGCTCCGGCCTAGTCATTGTTCCGCTCTGCAGCACTGTGTCCTCTCTCTTTCACTCCCTGGCGCGCTCTGCCAGCTATCTCCACGAGGCTCAGGATGTACAGCGTCTGTGTCCCACCCACTTCCTGTCTCTGTTCGCAAAGCATGCCGGGAAACGTAGTCCCAATGTTCAGTGTCTCTTATCGCGCTTGTCTCCCTCCGGTGGCCAAAAATAGGTACTGCCACAGTAAGGTTTTAAACACAGCGCTACACTCACCTTTAATCCAGCAGTAAGCCGTCTCGTGCTGCTCCACAATAAGCACTGCCACTGTTGGTGAACTGAGCTGGTGGAATGGCGCACTCAAGCGTCCAGCCAAACCACCGAGTCTCAATGTGAGCACATTGGTAGCCGGTGGCTAGTCGGGAAATGTACAGAACTGTAGGGCTAAAAGCTGTTTGATCCAAGTAGAATCTGACACCATCTGGGGTCAAGAAGCATCCCCCCGCTTCAGACTGGGTTTTTTGCCTTCTTTTGGACCAACCGCAGTAGCTGATGCTTGGAGGGCTGAACTCGATGGACGCACAACTTTTTTTGACCTGTGTAACTGTCACCTTTTGGAAAACCCAAGGAGAAACATTTACCAATTCTTTCCTAAGTAAACCAATGCTTTTATAGAATATACCGATCCTCCCCCATCACAGCAGCTTCTCACTCTGTCAATTACATTTTTATTTTATTCACGACCATAACCATATCAGTCGCAGATGACCAATGGCAGGTTTAGATCTTTCCTATATTATATTATGATAGAACATTAACGATTCTACCCCAATATTCTAAACTGTAGATACAATGTTTTAGGTTTCATATTAAGCCTCACATAAAAAGATGTGGATAGATCGGCAGACAGACGTGTACGTGGTGCATTAAACAACAAGATTTCATTATCACATAAAATTCAAGGGAATTCACAGTGCCATGTAAGAGGAAGAAAACGAGACATATTTTGCACATTTTCGGATGTGGTATCTGCAGGTATTTCGAGCAGTCTTCTTAAGGGAACAATAATCTTTTGCAGAGTTTTGCCCAAGGGAATAGTCACGAATTTCCCATTAAGTGTTTTTTTTTTTCTTCTTACGCAATTTTTCTGTAGATGTGCATTTGTTAAACTTCAGCAACCTACCCCAAAGGCGTTCCCAGAAGCCATTCTCTAGAATTTTAAAATTGCAGCGAGTGTGGTCTGTAATTGAGTCTGTCGTTTGTGTTACATAAAGTGTTCCGAAAAGTAATTGTGTGCGTGTGTGTGCACGTGTGCGTGTGTGTGTAAAGTGACAAACGTCACTACGCTTTGACAGTTGTTGTAAGCTTTTTCAGAAAATGTAGAGATTTGGGGGATTTGTAATTTTTAGACAAAACTGAACAAATGAAGAACAAAAATTCTCCCGCTCATTTCTTTTGACCCAAATTAGAAATTTCTATTTTGTTTCACCACCGTTCCTGGCCTATGGACTCCATGGAGGGGATGCTAGTGACGGCGCTATAGGCTAGGGTCAGACGAACGCATGTTTCACGTTGTCGTGAAAAAGTGCGTTCGAACGAATGGACGTATTTTTTCACGGAATACGCGATAGCGGTCATACGATGCGCATTTTCGTCCGTGATTTTGTACGGATCATCAATAAAACCCCGTTTTGCATCTGGACGTTATGTTGGCCGGACATTAGCAGCGTCTGACGTCTCCCAATCACGCGCACACGCCGCTAGCGGACGCAGCGCACTCTGTACGTCAGTACTAGCGGTATCACGTTCTCGAAAAAATGTGCTTGTTTGCCGCTTGCGTTGCGCAGCCGCACTTTCGTGCGGCCGTACTTCGTATATTGCCCATCATTGCCCGTTATTTGCTGCTACTACGGCCGTGATAAAGTGGGGCTGCATGCGCGTTCGCACTGCGTTCGTTTGACCCTAGCCTTAGTGCTTCCTCGCGTATCCCCAGGCTTAACGCTGCATTACGAGGCAGGCTGCGGATTTAGCTCCTGCCCGGTAATATAGAGCTAAAACGGGGACGCCAAGGAGAATTTACTCATTAGCATCCTTGTTTTAGCGGGCAGTATGTAATACTGAAAACACGGAAAGGGGCAACTGCAATAATGACCCGGCTCGGGATACAACAAAATATACACATATGCAGAAAAAAACGGTTTTGCGCCTATTCCCTATCAGGGCGGCTGTGTGGACCAATTATCCAGCCTGCTCCATGTATAAAACATAAGGGAAAAAAAAGTTGCCACCTGTGCTCACCTCTGTAGCTCTATGCAAAACAAAACAAACAGAGGTTTTAGTTTATTTGAATGGCCATTGAAGTGTAAGCCCACCTGACACGTCAAGGCACCTCTGGTCAGGTGAGTCCTACCTAATGAAACCAAGAGCTGCTTTTCAAAGCAACCACATGTGCTCATGCTGCTTAGCAGCTAAAATGCAAACTGATGGGTTATATGCATGTTTTTTTGGAGCCGATACGGCGTACCGACACCACCCGGCGCGTACCGGTACCTGTTGGCAGCAGCGGCGTGCAGAGGGGGGGGCGGTGGCCCCGGGCATCCACTTCAGGGGGGCATCCAAGCGCTCCCCCCCGAGAAGATATTGCCAGCGGCCACGTTTTTTTCCCTCCTACGAGCGGCCGCCTGCATGAATATCTGCCGCTCGCATGGGGTTCTATACACCAGGCAGCCGCGATCTCGATCGTGATCTCACGAGATCACGGCTGGCTGGTGTATAGATCCGCAGGTGAGCAGCAGATATTCATGCAGGCAGCTGCTCGTAGGAGGGAAAAGCACACAGCCGCCAGCAATATCTTCACGGGGAGAGCAGAGCAAAGTAGACAGGAGGTGAGAGCTGGGCAAATATATCCAGGTGTGAGCTGGGGGCAAATATATCCAGGTGTGATCTGGGGGCAAATATATCCAGGTGTGAGCTGGGAGCAAATAAATCCAGGTGTGATCTGGGGGCAAATATATCCAGGTGTGAGCTGGGGGCAAATATATCCAGGTATGAGCTGGGGCAAATATATCCAGGTGTGAGCTGGGGGCAAATATATCCATGTGTTTGGTGTACTGTGCATCTAGACTTAACAAAGACCTGCGTGTCGAAACGTCTTCTTTTATTGCTCACTGAGGATTAAATCCTTTCTAATTGACCACATTCAGGAGTCGGTAATTATTCTTTGGAGTGTTTGGGATTTTAAGTGTGTCCTTGCAGACTGGTGGTTCCTTGCTGGTTGCATCATACATTCGAGCGGTGTATTTATTAGGATACGAAAAATAGTCAAACTCATAATGAGTTTTTCCCTGGGCGTGAGAGTACCCCCACCTATTTTTCCAGAAAAAAAGCACTGGTTATATGTATTCCCTCACCAGGAACCCTTTGTGTATACCCAAGAAAAAGTAGGACTTGTACTTTGAGCTTTGTTCCTCTTCCCAGGCTAATGGAAAAGTGAAAATTGGTCTTTATATCCTTATTTAAATTTGGAAAATGATCACACTGCCCATATGATATCAACTACGCCCTCCTGACAAGATCTATGCAAGGCCAAAACGATAGTCAGGGGAAACTGTAGCTCTCGTTCAGAGGAGACTTGGCATTTCAGTTATGGCCGTCTTTTTGGGCAATAGTCTGATATGCACGCGCTAATGTCCTCTCTGTAATAGCAACAACAAGCTAAAGCCTTATGAGAGCCTTCCTGATGCTCTCATTTTCTGTCCTACATTATATGAGTTTATATCAGAACTGTAGGAAGAGATAAACCTGAGTGAATGTTGACGGAATGCCCAATGGTCTAACCGTTACAACCGTTCAATATAAAACCAGTGAACTCATCAGAGAACGTCTTCAGACTTCAAGGCAATTCGGACGGCCAACCCAACAGCAATTAGGGGATTAAAAGAAATCGTGATTACACAAGCAAATTGTTTCGGCAAGCTTGTAAATCTTAATAAATCAGCCTGAAATGAGTACAGAAATCAAGAAATAAGAAATTACATATATTATATAATGTAGTATAAAGAGAACTATGCTACCAATCACAAAATTACAGGTCAAGTTCCTTCATTCCTCTTTATTTATGAAGCTATCACTTAACGATTTCTAGGCAGGAAACTACAATACTCAGAACAACAACAAAATATACAAGTGTCTGAAATATTTCCTTTCTTGCCCTGGGCCTTAACCGTAAACCATTCAATATATTTTTGGAATTTTTTTCCATTCAGTAGCTTTCTATAGCCAAAATATTTGCAAGACAGCCAGTAAACTGCTTTCAGGCCTACCTCCAAAGACTTCACCGTGGGTTGAACGAAAGATGGGTCTACATAGAGCCTGTACACATAAATCACCACTAGTTGGATACAAACACCGTCACTCTATGAGGACGCAAGTGCAGTATTGAAATCACATCAGGTCGCATTAAGGAGCCACAAAAGGGCTCGATTTCATTCCAACAACCATATTTCGCAAAAAAATAATCAGCTGCATGTGGACAATATTTATTTTCTGTATATATATATATTACACACACACATATTTAAATATATTATATATATATACACACACACATATTTAAATATATTATTATATTATATATATATATAATATATATATATAAAATAATAATAATATAATAATATATTTAATTATATATTAAAATATTTATTTTGAAATTTTAGCTGATTCAACTTAAAAACTTTTAGTCCAGGGCCGATAATTGAAGAAAAAAAAAATGCAGCTGGTCTGAAGAAAAGCTGGCCAGTAAAATACTCGGCAAAACTTATTTTCAAGCAGCATCATACAGAAATTTGCCTTTAAAAGTGGCTATTAGAAAAATCAATGTATAAGAAAAAGCTCTCAGTCTAATCCCCTCTATTTTTCTCCCTGAAAATCCATTTATCAGCACATTTTTCCATTTGGAATTGGAATTCACATACTAATAAATTCGAATTGAATCACTAAAGATTAAACAGTACAGCTGCGAACACTGATATCTGATCTGGATTTTTAAATCGGGAATCAAAGCGCCGGGAAACCAAAGTTTGAATCTCCTGAACTAAAAAAAATGGGCGAAATACAGATAAAAAAAAAAGGTGACGATATCGGCTGTTGGGCGGAATTAAATTGAGGCCTAACGAAGTTACGTTAATAGCAAGGCTGTGGACGTTTTGACTATTTTCTACAGTCCCAATGTGATCCAAAGTAAAAAAACAACAGACCTGGTATAAAAAAAACTGGGTGCAGCTGTGACCCCAAACATAACTAGAATATCTACCACTGACTTTCCAGGTCCAAGGGTTTGAAAATGTTTCGGAACCTCTTGGCTCTTTCTGATGGATTTTAGCTCAGCGCTATAAAGCTCGATGCTCCTATATACACTATATATTAGATAGATAGTAAATAGAGAATTTGTAAAATTTGTAGAGTATCCAAAGAGTTATTCTCACAGAATTCAAAGAAGATACAAGCAAGGTCTATGAGGCCACCCAACCCAGAAGAAACACATGCAAACCATGGAGATGCAGAATGTGAAGTTTCACAATGCACTTAAAAATTGAAACAAAGTGGCCACTTGAGTATTTTTGAGGCAAGCCTGCTTTATATTTTTCTTTGAACACTGGTTGCCGAGAAAATTTCTTTGTAGCATATTGTAGACAAATATTTTTTTAAATATAATAAAGTAACAACAAACACGTAGGTGTAAAAATCATAACTTACCATCAAAGTAGACAATGGCTCCCACAAGCTTGTCTTTCTGCAGCATTGGGAAGAGCTCTAAGGCTTTCGATTTGCTCAGGACATAGCTGCTCTTCAGACACTGGCTTCCAGCTACAAGGTCATAAGCCTTTATTCCCACCCAATAGTAGGGCAACTGCCACCATCTGTACAAGAAAAGACCAATACAGGATTATGAAACATTAATGTGGAGACCGGCACTCAGGTCCAACCAGACCTCAGTTACACATACTCACACACTATGTATATAGTGAATATACACGCTACATACTCACACACTATGTATACAGTGAATATACACGCTACATACTCACACACTATGTATATAGTGAATATACACGCTACATACTCACACACTATGTATACAGTGAATATACACGCTACATACTCACACACTATGTATATAGTGAATATACACGCTACATACTCACACACTATGTATACAGTGAATATACATGCTACATACTCACGCACTATGTATATAGTGAATATACACGCTACATACTCACACACTATGTATATAGTGAATATACACGCTACATAATCACACACTATGTATATAGTGAATATACACGCTACATACTCACACACTATGTATATAGTGAATATACACGCTACATACTCACACACTATGTATATAGTGAATATACACGCTACATACTCACACACTATGTATATAGTGAATATACACGCTACATACTCACATACTATGTATATAGTGAATATACACGCTACATACTCCCACAC
Organism: Leptobrachium leishanense; assembly: GCA_009667805.1. Taxonomy (NCBI): domain Eukaryota; kingdom Metazoa; phylum Chordata; class Amphibia; order Anura; family Megophryidae; genus Leptobrachium; species Leptobrachium leishanense. Next base: position 35,946,079 of record CM019069.1, on the reverse strand, counting down.
TATATATATATATAGTGAATATACACGCTACATACTCACACATTATGTATATAGTGAATATACACGCTACATACTCACACACTATGTATATAGTGAATATACACGCTACATACTCACACACTATGTATATAGTGAATATACATGCTACATAATCACACTATGTATATAGTGAATATACACGCTACATACTCACACACTATGTATATAGTGAATATACACGCTACATACTCACATACTATGTATATAGTGAATATACACGCTACATACTCACATACTATGTATATAGTGAATATACACGCTACATACTCACACACTATGTATATAGTGAATATACACGCTACATACACACTATGTATATAGTGAATATACACGCTACATACTCACACACTATGTATATAGTGAATATACACGCTACATACTCACACACTATATATATAGTGAATATACACGCTACATACTCACACACTATGTATATAGTGAATATACACGCTACATACACACTATATATATAGTGAATATACACGCTACATACTCACACATTGGCAAGTTCCAAGATATAAAAAAAGTGGGGTTTGTGAGGGTTCTGAGGGCAAACAACGGCACTAGTGGCCTGCTCTATGGTGGGGCCCGCTCAGGTCTCATGGGGCTCTATTAACTGCTTCGCGCAAAACGCACACGCAGCGCTATTTTTTTTGCGCGCAGCGTTAACCGTTAACAGGTATAAATTAACACGGGTATTAAAATCCGAGTGTTTTTTTCCATCTGCCAAAAAAATAACGCGCATAAAAAAGACGCGCAAAAACGTGCGCGCATTAACGCTGCGTGCAGAAATTGGTGGGCTGACTGTTTTTTTACGCAATTCAGCCAATCAGAATTAAGAACCACAATTGTCTCCTGTTAAGTTTTTGCGCCTGTCAAAATCAATCCGAGTATATATGTTGCAGCAATAAAAAAAAACACGCACAACTTCTCCATATTATTGTTTGGGTATGTGTAGAATGTGTAACTATACTGTGCTGTATTTTTATTTCAGGCTGGTGTATTTGGTTTCGGCCAGGACGTTCAGATTTGCAGTTACCACCAGCTTTTCAAAGACATTAAAATTATGCGCGCAAACGTCGTTCGTAAAAAGTTGCGCATAGATTGTAATACCATCCGCGTACCAGCGCACGAACGCATTTGCGCTCACAATGTTAAGTATAGGACGTGCAATGTACATTACGCTCGCAAAGGGTTCACGCAGGTTCACCAGCGGTAGACATTAAAGTGCATTTTTTGCGCGGACATTGTAATACGACGTTCTGCGCAAAGGGTTTTTCCCCTCGCGTTAACGCGTGCGCAAAAACACATTAACGTTTGCGCAAAGCAGTTAATAGAGCCCTCAATGTTTTAACTCAATATAGAATAAGTAAAACATAAATAACATTTAACGTCCAAACAAATAAATCTTACTTGTAAACTGGCAACATTATGGGCAAAGGTGCAGACAAATGTGGAGCGATTTCGAGGAGATTGGCACGTTCATGCAAGGCTTCTTTAACAAGCTTATACTGCAGAGGGAGGAAATGTATTGATTAATGGGTTTACATTGACATTAATGAGATTACCAAGATCATTTTTTATTCTTCAATACTTTTCAGTCGTTTTAGCAGAACTCAATATCAATCACATTCCTGATTATATATAATACACGCACACACACCGGCCACTTTATTAGGTACACCTTGCTAGTACTGGGTTGGCCTCATTTGCCTTCACAACTGCCTTAATTCTTCGTGGCATAGATTCTACAAGGCTTTGGAAACGTTCCTCAGAGATTTTGGTCCATATTGACATGATAGCATCGCGCAGTTGCTGCAGATTTGTTGGCTGCACATCCATGATGCGAATCTCCCGTTCCACCACAACCAAATGTGCTCTATTGCAGTGTTTCTTAAACCTCTCCTCGGGACCCTCAACCCAAGCCAGATTTTACAGATCACCTTGGGGAAATGCAGACTGAATCCTGCAATCACTGAGCAGCAAATCATATCATCTGTACTGTGCTTCAGATATCTGGAAAACCTGGCCTGTTAGGGGAACTCGAGAACAGGTTTAAGAAACTCTGCTCTATTGGATTGAGATCTGGTGAGTGTGGAGGCCATTGGAGTACAGTGATCTCGTCAGGCTCAAGAAACCAGTTTGAGAGGATTTGAGCTTTGTGATAGGGTGCTTTATCCTGCTGGAAGTAGCCATCAGAAGATGGGTACACAGTGGTCATAAAGGGGTGGACATGGTCATCACCAATACTCAGGTGGGCCATTGCGTTTAAATGATGCTCAATTGGTACTAAGGGACCCAAAGTGTGCCAAGACAATATCCCCCACACCATTACACCACCACCAGCCTGAATCGTTGATACAAGGCAGGATGGATCCATGCTTTCATGTTGTTTATGCCAATTTCTGACCCTACCATCTGAATGTCGCAGCTGAGATCGAGACTCAGACCAAGCAACGTTGTTTTTCCAATCTTCTATTGTCCAATTTTGGGGAGTCTGTGTGAATTGTAGCCTCAGTTTCCTGCTCTTAGCTGACAGGAGTGCCACCCGGTGTGGTCTGCTGCTGCTGTAGCCCATCTGCTTCAAGGTTGGGTGTGTTATGTGTTCAGAGATGGTATTCTGCATACCTTAATTGTAACTAGCGGTTATTTGAGTTACTGTTGCCTTTCCGTCATTTCAAAGCAGCATCTGCCCCATTGTCCTCTGACAAAGCATTTTTCGTCCACACAACTGTTGCTCACTGAATATATTCCTCTTCTTCGGACCATTTTATGTAAACCCTAGAGATGGTTGTGTGTGAAAATCCCAGTAGATCAGCAGTTTTTGAAATACTCAGACCAGCCCAACTGGCAACAACAACCAAGTCACGTTCAAAGTCACTTAAATCCCATTTCGTCCCTGTTCTGATGCTCGGTTTGAATTTCAGCAAGTCGTCTTCACCATGTCTAGATGCCTAAATGCATTGAGTTGCTGCCGTGTGATTGGTTGATTTGCAATTTGTGTTAACAAGCAAACTGAACAGGTGCACCTAATAAAGTGGCTGGGGAGTGTATATGTAGATTAATTATATATAATGTTAATCTATATGGAACAAAAGATTAAACTAAGTTAATAAATGCCAATTTCTTTAGGCATTAGTATTCTTGATAAACCATAGTGACTGAAGAAAAACAGGACAGAATTGTGCTCAGCTAAAATGTAACACAGTTATGACAACTAGTATGGGAAGATAATTTATGATTTGAACGATAAATATACTTGAAAACGAGAGAAATCTTCCTGGTAAAATACTTTATACATATATAAATAAATATGGGCTGCCCATTGTAATAAGGTGTGGATCCATGCAATATAATTTATTACTATTATCATCATTAGAAGATAATTGCATTTCTGCATTATTGTTTTAATAACCATCTACATGTAAAAAAACACAAGCTTTTAAAAGTGAGGTGCACAATACAAGCTTTCTGTTTGTCAATATTCAGAAATACAATCAGTTTTGTATGGTCTTTGGTTTTTATCTAGACTTGTGCAGCGCTGAAAAATTCAGCTCGGCTCATCAGATTGTTTCAGAATCTGAAACAGTCACATTCGGAAATAATCGGAATCCGCCAATTCGTAATATCGGAAACATCCAATGTATTCGTCCATGTCTGATATTCAAAACATTTATATATAATGATACATTTAAAAAAATTGGTTAGGGGAGGGTTAGGTTCAGGGGTAAGACGACGATTAGGGCTTGCTTAGGGTTAGGGTTAGACTTGGCCTGACAGTTTCTATGTATCATATGATAAAGGTCAACGCTAGGGTTAGGTTTGGGATAAGGCTAGGTTTAGTGCTAGGGTTAGGTTACAATTTCTTGGTGTCATATGACTAGGGTTAGGGTTATGTTTGCATTAAGGCTAGGTTTAGTGCTAGGGTTAGGTTAGGGCTAAGGTTACAGTTTCTTGGTCTCATATGATTTGCGTTAGGGTTAGGTTTGGGTTATGGCTAGGTTTAGTGCTAGGGTTAGGTTAGGGCCAAGGTTACAGTTTCTTGGTCTCATATGGCTAGCATTAGAGTTAGGTTTGGGTTAAGGCTAGGTTTAGTGCTAGGGTTAGGTTAGGGCCAAGGTTACAGTTTCTTGGTCTCATATGGCTAGCATTAGAGTTAGGTTTGGGTTAAGGCTAGGTTTAGTGCTAGGGTTAGGTTAGGGCCAAGGTTACAGTTTCTTGGTCTCATATGGCTAGCATTAGAGTTAGGTTTGGGTTAAGGCTAGGTTTAGTGCTAGGGTTAGGTTAGGGCCAAGGTTACAGTTTCTTTGTCTCATATGGCTAGCATTAGGGTTTAGGTTTGGGTTAAGGCTAGGGTTAGGCTAGGGCCAAGGTTACAGTTTCTTGGTCTCGTATGGCTAGCATTAGGGTTTAGGTTTGGGTTAAGGCTAGGTTTAGTGCTATGGTTAGGTTAGGGCCAAGGTTAAAGTTTCTTGGTCTCATATGGCTAGCATTAGGGTTAGGTTTGGGTTAAGGCTAGGTTTAGTGCTAGGGTTAGGTTAGGGTCAAGGTTACAGTTTCTTGGTCTCGTGATTACCATTAGGGTTACTTTTTTTTCTAATTTTTGCTATTCCAATTAGATCCAAATTTTTCCGATTATATTCAGATCTGGCCGATTATAAAATCAGGAAAATGCAGATTGATTTTAATTTTTTTATTCAGAAAATGACTCAGTTTGGACATTGGGAATTCGGAATTCAGATTGATCTGAATTGCTGATGTTTTGAACCATATCCGAATGGCACATGTCTAGTTTGAACCAGATTATGAAGAACCAATAAAACAGACGTTGAAACCTAAATGGGCGTCATGTAACTCCAGACTTGCAATCTTGCACACAACTAAAATCATAGACTGTGAAAAGAATGGAAACCGGCAGAAATACAAAAAACACAGAAATAGAATAGAAATAACATTAGGATTGTATTTTACTTTAAATAAAGAAACCAAAAAGATAAACACTACAATAAAGTGTTGTTGTTTTTTTTCCATATCTGGAAGGATTAGGAATTGAATAAAATATAATGTAACTGTAATAGCTACATGGTGCTGGATGTAAATATCCTCAGATTAAAGCTAAGCCTTTGATTTATCCACTTAGTCATTGTTTCATTTAGATTTAAAGCCCTGGAGTACGGAGATAAAAAATAAATAAAATGTGCGTACCTGTGAAAGTAATTATAGACTGTGCTGTATATCTATCTAATTCCTTAAGAATAACATTAACAATGATAAAAGAAATGTATAAATTAACTTGTAAAACCCCACAGCTTTGGAGGAATTTACAAATCTAAGATAAGAGCCAGGTAGTAATTTGTTTAATTGTCACGTAATACAAATTAAAGATTTAATACAATGGATTCTAATCCTGTGCCTCTGGCCTAACGCTACTTTCTTGCCTCAATGCAAAATATAACGGGCAGATCCCAAATAACAGTCCTCGTACTGCTGGCAATCAAGAGACAGCTTTGGGTCAAAAAAAATAAAAATAGGAATTGGGAACCCCAAAACACAGGAGGGTGAAATTTAATATGTGGGTTTCATCCAATACAGAGAAGAGGAAGAAAAAGGTTGTGGTTCCTCCATCAGTGTTCTGACTAGTTATATCTAAACTCACAGATTCCAGGAGTTTTAAAGTGTCTTTAACCACAAAATAATAAGAATGACGGAAAGGCAAGGGCCAAGTCGAGAAGGAACCCATGGAATCGCAGTTCGTTCCCTCTGTAAGCATAGTGGAGGGAGTTCCCGATTTACCCGCACTGTCTTTTCTATAGGTTCATTCATACAGTACGTTTCTTTATTAAGTCATAAAAATAAGATATTATCTTAATAATCGAAAAAAAATTAATTTCACATTTGAGTGTTGAGAGGTGGGTTAAAGATTTTGCCAAGTTATCACACTTAGTGCATTATCACCTGCCCTGCGCTAAAACGGGTATGCTAACGGGAAAAACATGCGCCTGCAGGTTCCCCCTCAGCGTCCCCCTTTTAACACCATATCAGCAGCCTGCCTCGTAATGCAGCAATCAGCTCCTGGATATTCGCGGCAGTGCTAACGGGTTGCCGCGAGTATCTCCGACTTCATGGAGGCTTGCTCTGCTGGGCCGGACCAACTGATCTTGCGAAATCGTGCAGGGCCGCGGATTGATTTGCGGTGGGAGACTGGGGACTATTTGTTCGCTGTCTCACAAAGCTCCCGACGGCCAGAAGCGGCGTAGCAGGCTGCCGTTCTCGCCGTGAGACGAGAGGTGAGTATCTGATTTATTTGGGGGTTTCAGCTGTTATCAGTTTGCACCACCTTAAAGGTGTGGCTAACTTTTCAGTTAACCGCAGCGGTGCAGTAATTAGCGTTAGGACTTTGTAATCCCAACGCTAATTACCCATTGCGCTCCCCATGTGACGTATAGGGAGCTCAAAGTACAGTAACCTTGCGCTAGAAAACGCCATTACCGATGCGCTAACGTTTTTTTTAACCCGTTAGCTTTCAGCATTTGATCTGGGTGGCATGCAGTAACCTCATTTAACCTAGCGCTAAAGCTCACGTATGTGAGCGCTAGCACTAGTGTTAAGGAGGTAAAGGGGCCCTTATTATAATTTTTTTTTTTTAAGACTTGATCCCTTCAGATCAATAATTTTGCAATTCTCTTCCAAGTCACCGATTAGTGAATAAAAACAACCAATCCGATTTAATCACACATAGCAGGGATTTGAGCAGTAAAAGTCTTTAACGAATGAGTTTTTATACAGTATCCATTCTATAGTTCAACTTTTCTTCTTTTCCCGCAGAGTTTTGAATCTGTCCCCTAAATTCCTCCTTAGGAAAATGCAGACGTATATTCCGTTGCTTTGCTTTTGTTTCTCCGAGAACCTTGTGCATAGTAGCTATAAAAGGCTCCAAACAGGAAACAAGAAGTCATGTGTCATGTATCACAGAGAACCAGGAAAAACATGAACTCGCTGACCTTCTGTGATTTTATGACACTGTGTGACACGGATAACTGAACCACAAAACGCTTTTTAATGCTCAACAACGGAAAGAGAGTGAAATCATTGGAATGCAAAGTTTCAGAAAAAGCTCTTACGTTAAGTTTAGCGATTTCATAACATTCCATTATTACTGCTGACATCTGGACCTGAAGCCTCCAACCTATTTTGAGTGTGAGGTTCCTAATAAATACTCTGCAACATTTTGAGGACTCACACATGCTGATATTTACAGTATATACAATATATAGAATTTAAGATTATCTAGTCGTCCAATACTCTTTCCCACCGTCCTATGTCTCATGTTCAGTCCACTTTTTTCTTTTTAAACTCTGCTCAGTTTTTAACCTCAGGCCCCTAAATCACCATCTGTTCTTCAACAGTCCATAATCTTCTAAGACTTTTACCCCCGGGCATCAATTCTCTTAACCCACACAACCCTCAAACATCTGTTTTCTCATAGTGCCACAATTCTTCTCTCCTCTATCCACATGGTTCACATCTTCACTTATATAGCCGTTTTGCTGTATCTTTGCTATCCTCTTCTCCTCTTCATCTTCTCTGCTGTTCCAACTTTATCCAGGTTTTCCTCCCCTATTTTTCACACTATTATTGTGTAACATACAAGCTCCCCAAGGTTCTCCACATGTCACTGGTCGCTCTCCTCTCTTCCACCACTTGTACCCATCTCCCATTTCTCCCCACATCCCCGTTCCACAAACTCATCTTCTTTCCAGGGTTTTCTCCCCCGATATAATTACATTCCCATTTTTCTTTCAAACTCTCCCTATAATACTTATATACGTGCCTTCTCGCCCCAATTTTATTCTAGTTGCAAATGTTAAATCAATTCATTAAAATGAATACATTAATAAATTGTTACTTGGTAAAAAATACCTGTTCAACATCCAACTTCATGATAGCCTTCTGTAGGTATCGAACACCTCCGTGGATTAATTTAGTGCTCCTGCTGCTGGTCCCAGAGGAGAAATCATCTCTTTCTACAAGGGCTGTTTTCAGTCCTGCGGGTAACAAAAATGATAACTTCGTGACTTTGGATAGAAAAGTAACCCCCCCATATATCACGGGACGGTGACCACCGATTTATGACATTCCAGCTGTTGGGGAATATATTTCACGCCATCCTTTCCAGGCTGGCAAAGGGTTTAGAAATATTCCAACATTCGACAAAAGGTTGGACACGGAGACTTTCATTAACAGTTTGAGAAGGACTGGAAGAATGTTCCCACCAGCTTCTTCCACCACGACAAGACCAATAAGGTGTAGCGGTTGGAGTGATTAGAGTGTTCCCTGAACCAAACACATAGGGCTCTATTAAATTCATCGCGCAAACCGCAATTTTTTTTGCGCGAAGCGTTAAATGTTAACGCGCGAAAAAAAACGGTGGTATTATAATCCGTGCGCATTTTTTCATCCATCAAAAAATAACGCGTGTAAAAAACACACAAAAACACGCGCATTAACGCTGCGCGCAGAAATCGGTGTGCGGACTGTTTAATGCGATTCAGCCAATCAGAATTAAGAACCACAAATGGTGTCCCGTTCAGTTTTTGCGCCTGTCAAAATCAATCTGAGTATATATGCTGCAGCAATAATAAAATCACGCACAAATTCTCAATTTTATTGTTTCGGTGTGCGTAGAATGTGTAACTATACTTTGCTGTATTTTTATTTTTGGGCTGGTGTATTTGATTTCGGCCAGGACGTTCAGATTTGCCGTTACCACCAGCTTTTAAAAGACGTTAAAATTATGCGCGCAAACGCTGTCCATTAAAATTTGCGCATAGATTGTAATACCATCCGCGTACCAGCGCACAAACGCATTTGCGCTCACAATGTTAAGTATAGGACGCGCAACGTACATTACGCTCGTAAAGGGTTCGCGCAGGTTCACCAGCGGTAGACGTTAACCCGCATTTTTTGCGCGGACATTCTAATACGACGTTCTGCGCAAAGGGTTTTTACCGCGTTAACACGTGTGCAAAAACGCATTAACGTTTGCGCAAAGAATTTAATAGAGCCCATAGTTTGTTAAAAAGGTATCAAAAGATATGCACTCAAGAACAAATAAACTACTTTTAAATGTCCGAGACAGTTCCAGTGCTTGAACGATCTTTAACACGTGCCACCGTGCCACCATAATCTCTACTAGACATTCCATTGTGATCGCAATAGGGATACATCACTTGTTAAACAGAAAATGCCCTTGCTAAACAGCCAGATAAACCATCCAGGAGCTACAACAGCTGGTGATATAGAATGTATCAAAAATGTAATACTAACCATTCCATAAGATCCTTTAGTGTAATGTTTTGGATACATTGTATATCACAGCTGTTGGAGTTCCCGGGCAGTTTATCCGACTGTTCAGCAAGAGGCTTTTCTGGGTTACCCCCTTGTATCAGTGGTGATACAGATTGTTGCTTTGACACATGTCATATTCTCCTTTCTGTATCTACAGGGACACCGTGAGGCGTAACAATTACAGGGATCAGGTAGCCCTGTGCTATTTGATTTTTGCCCCACTTCTAAATATATGAATTATTCTAAAAATAAGAATCCCTACAGAAAATTTTGTCCGGCTCCTAAAATGTGAATCTAGCTACAGAGAACAAGCAATAAGCGATGTCAGTAGACGTCCATATGTTGATTTTAGAGGGTTCCCTTGATACTAAATTACATATTTATATATAAATGTTAAAAATAAATCATAAATGTGATCAAGACTATGTGGTTAAAACACAAAATCTAGTAATGCGGCCAAATGTATCTTCTTACATCACTGGGGTTTTGGCCGATTAGTCATAAACTGTAACCACAAAGTTATGAATCATTTTACATCATCGATCTGGCTCAGTGAAAAGATTTAAAAAGGCACAGAAACCAGAAAAAAAAAAAAGAACAAAAATAAGTCATAGTACTCACATGGCAGGAGTTAGCCAACGCGTTTCGCATGCCACCAACACATTGACATTTGAGTTAAAAGTAGGCTGGCACAAACTTATTTGATTCCTTATCCCCTAAATGACCAAGGGTCTTTTAAGTCAATGCAGTTATGACGTAAACATTACGTTGTTGTTCCTTAAGGGGTTAATGTAGAGTAGAGACAGGAAAAGTATAATGAAAGCGGCATGACACATTTTAGAATGTCCAGCCTTAACTCTTAGAAAACTAAAGATTATGGACATTGGATGCAAAGGTAAAAATATATGGAGATAGCCAAGCTATAGACAAAACGGAATAGCAGTGCGTGCTTAATAGTGAAAACCAAAAGGCAAATAAAGCAAACGGAAACAACACGCAAGCCAAAGTCTACACCAAAATTTAGGGGGAAAAAGAAGGGATGTTCTTCTGAGCTACTGGAGAAAGAAGAACGCCTAAAGATTGGCTTTGACACGTTTTTATATCTGGAATTTGACTTCATCAACAGGAGATAGTCAGAATTGGACAGTGTAAGAGGAATGGATTATTCTAGATGACCCACACAACATAATCAATGGCAGGTGAGGGTCAGAGACTGATGGGTGTTTTATACAAGCCTTATCAAAGGCTGTTTGGGACTGCAAGATCAGGAGATCGATCTACAGGCAGCACGTCCGCAGAACCAAATTTAATCAGCTTGCTAATTGTCATTTTTATTTGGTAATAAAGCAGTACTCAAAATTGGTCACCTAAAATGGAACTGTCCATTCTGTCAAAGACGAGGGCACACCAAAATACGATGTTTATAAATCGAGGCCAAGTCCCAGAGTACAGAAGTTTTCTTAAACTTGTAATAACAATACATATTAAAAAAAATTTATTAAAGAACTAAACTAACCTCTAGAGACCGCATCCAAAGCACAGCCGCTTCCGGTTGCGCCCCCTCCAATAACTAGGACGTCAAACTCCTTAGTGTTCTCCAGAGTCATTAACTGGGCCTCTCTCGATGGCAGATCATTTTGGGTTCCTTGCTTTGTGGGCTCTGCCGCCTGCACATAAGTAATATTTACCTAAAATTATTGAAAACAAAAAAGAAAAATATATTTGTTATTATAGATTAAATCAATTGGTGGTGTTGAATACCAAGCATTTATAAAACGCTGTATTCCGATGATACTATCACCCAGAATACTTAATATTCACCCAGTGTTTTATTCAAATATCCAGAAAAATACTTAGATCTTCTCAAAGGGATTTGAGTTTCCATGCAGAACAATAAAGCCACATATATGAAAAATTTGAAAATTAATAAAAAACAAAATGTACATACACCTAAATGTATGGAGTAAAACACAGGGAATATCTTGGATCCACATTCATGTGGTAGAGAGCAATCCGTGTGTAGGTCAATCATTCCAAAACCGGTGGATATGTTTATGTCGGTAGTACATACGTATAACAGTGAATATAGAACATCAAAAGAAGAAAACGCGTACCTTAAAAAAACCATGTGATCTATCTTAAAATAAAAAGTGGAACTGGTTACAGTAAATGTTGGTGGGTCTGCATATAAATAAAACCACAAAACCCAGAAGCTTACATAGAACACAAGTCATCCCCGCATCCACTATATGAACCAATGGAATCCTTATAACACCACTGTATCTATTATGTGGACTGAAGGGACAGGTAAGGTAGTGACACACGTGTGTGAGTACAATACTTAGCAGTCATCAGATCAGGGGGGGGGGTCGCAGGGGATGTGATTTATTTGGATTTTGCCAAAGCTTGCGACACAGTTCCACACAAGAGGTTACGATTCAAATTAATAAAAAATGGTCTAGATGAAAATTCTTGTTATTGGATAGAAAACTAGCTAAAAGATAGGGTACAGAGAGTGGTCATAAATGGTAAATTTATGACATCCTCTAGCAGTGTAAAAGGACGGGTGAAACAGACTGCCGATCACGTGTCCTTTTACGCTGCTAGAGGATGGGGATGACAAGCAGGAGCTGTCCCTACTCGCCGCCTCCTGGTGACCTCACGATCACACGATGGGGAAAGGATCCTCGAACCCGGAAGTGAACGCAACCCGGAAGTGAACGCAAACCACTTCCATGCGGTTTCACTCTATTTTTCAATAGGATTCTGCCTATAGATTATATAAACCCCTGAGAAACGCATTTGGCCATTTATATACCTTTCTTGCTACAAGGCTTACATGCATTACTGGTTTGGAAGGACTTTCCTGGAGATTCCATCCCGTCCTGGCTCGACAGCGGGAGTGTGCGGCGAACAGGTCAGTCTTTAACGCCTGTAAGGCTTCCATATGAGAACTTGCTGCTCTCATAAAGTGTGAGTAATGATTGATACAATTTGCTCATAATCTAGTTGCTTTTTACAATTCTGTACCATTGTTTGTGTTTAGATTTTGAGGTTTTTCCTGTTTATGAGAAACCTGTGTGGATTCATCCACATGCTACGTCTCACAATGAATCGATCCCTCTTGTAAGCATGGTCTTGTATATCTTAATTTATAGGTCCCCATTTCTCTATTGTTATTGTGCAAATTATACAATTTGATGAAAATAATGTTATCTTTAGAAAGCCCATTTACTGGTCGAGAAAAACGTTAGATAATATATGTGGGTTCCATAAACGAGGAAGAGGAAAATTAGACCTAAACTCAAACAGCGCAGAAACGTCAAAACCGCAATGGGTACGTTCAGACTGACAATGGTAAAACCGCCTGGTTAATATATATATATTAAGGGGTTAATATGTGATAATGGCTGCTTCATCCAAGGAGAAATCTGACACCATTCTGGGGTCAAGAAAGAATTTTTCCCCAGTATTTTGCATATTGGCGAGCGCTTCAGACTGGGGTTTTTTTCCTTCTTTTGGATCAACAGCAGTAGGTGAAGTGGGAAAGGCTCAACCCGATGGACGCACGTCTATTTTTCATCCTATGTAACTATAAAGTTAGCGGGTGACTTTTTTTTGGTTAGGCATTGTATATATGCTACCGTTAATCTACTTTGTAACATGGTTTGCCTATATCAGACACAAACATTCCCATGTTATACACCCATAATAAAGCAATAACCAGGTAACAAGCCCAGCATGTCAGTATACGCAAACACAACCCCCTGCCTTAGTCATATAGGCTGATGAAACAATAATTACGGAGTAGTGAATATGCAGGCATCACACGGATTTCAGCTCATGGAACCCAGCGCAGTAATAATAATGCACGCCACAAGTTACAGTTTTTACAAAAAGAGGTATAAACCTACAGTAACACAGGTGTAAAAGAAAAAAAAAAAACCTTTAAAAGATGGGACATATCATTTTATTTACTGTACACTTTTATTTCATGCTCAAACAGCAGCTATGTGAAGCTTTTGGTGGACCAAATTATGTTGGCAACGTTCTCCATAACAAGTGATTATGTACTAAACATAACGTATATCCAAGGCTTGACACAGCTCGGGGCCGGGTGGCCATTGCCACTTTGAATTCCTCAGCATAAAACCCATGTACAAAGCTTTGCCTGGCTCCTAAGAATGTGAGGTTTGCTCCTTTGTTGTTTTGGTTGGTTTGGAGTTACTGGCTCCTAAGCTTTATAGGCTATGTCTTCATTTATATCCGGCCCTTGCGTTTCGCCACACATAAAACTAACTTCACGTTCCTAGCTGACTTACTATAAACATTTGTTGAAAGAATGTAGAGAGAAAGTCGTAGAATTCTAGAAGTCAGCACCATTATCTACAGAATTTCTGTCATGTTATTGAAATTCTGTTTATGCAAATTCTTTAGAAGGTTCTGAAAAGGGCTTTATGGTCACGACCATGCGAAATAATTTACTTCCATTACTTTAAGTATATTTTAGTGGGGAAGTATTGATCTGAACACAAGCATGAAGGGTAAAGCTCAAAATGATACTGGCAAATACGTTTATTGTTACACTATACACAGTCAGCAGGGAAAGGTATTACTATTCTTTAAAACCAAATGATATATTACACACACACACACCATCTGTCTCATTAGCTGAGGATTGTGCATTTCAGTGAACAGAGGCAACATATGTTCCGATACCTGCTGTGCCCCTCTAATCCCCGCTTTCCAAGGGCTGAAGACTGAACAGCCAAACCAGACTGAAGATTCAGCAGGTTCACACAAGAATATTCACAAAACAAGTTACATTGTGGCAAGTTCACAAGAGTGAAAATTCTTTTGGGCTACTCTTGCACACAGATACTAAGGTTACCCATGTAATTCTTCCACAAGGTTTAGCCATGATTTTGGATAACCCTTAAATGACTTTTTGTACGGTATTTGACGACTCATTTTGTGATTTTGCCGTACCTTAACTTTTTACAGCTGGGTGCTTTAGTCTTACAGGATTTCACCGAACCTCCAAAATGCCACAAATATAGTTCCAGCAGTAAAGATATTTGGCTGCCAAATCAATTAATACATATACACAAGAGGAACCATGACTGAATGAAACGAATAAGGCAGACTGAGAACACACACCTGAAAACAATGGAAGACAAGTCTAGGTTGAAACAATTTGAGGCCTAGAAAGAACACAACATGGCTTACTTATACTTATTGCCCATTATGCCTATTGGCATGTAGGGAAGCAACAAAAGTTCGCCACTCCGGTTTGTACTGGGCCAGCTTTTCTATGGTACCGCAGGTGTGATTTATAGTCTTAAGTTCTCTGTCCACCATTCAACGCCAGGCGCTCTTTGGTCTTCCTCTCTTGCGTTTTCCTTCTGGTGTCCAATGTAGGGCAGTTCTGGTGATGTCCCCATGCGCTTTTCTGGTGACATGCCCAATCCATCTCCATCATCTTCTTGTGATGATATTCTTGTCTACACTGAATGAGGAGTTGTTGGTTGCTGATGGTTTTGGGCCAGAAGATTTGCAGGATTCTTCAGAGGTTCTATGTGTGAAATATCGATAGCTTAGAGAGGTCGTTTTCTGTCATTCTCCAGCTTTCTGAACCATACAGCAGGGTGGAAGGTACGCAACTCTAGTCCAGTCTCAGTTTGGTATTGGTGCTGTACTGAGATTTTCATATATTAAACAACATATGGAAGACGTTTATGACCTTGCTGAGATGGCTCATGATGTCTCTCACCAGACAACAGGGCTTGGCATGAACATTAAAGACTATTCACATATGTCTAGGCCTCAACCTGTTTCCACTGACAGATGTTAAGCTTTTTGTGTGTACTAGGCACTCCAACGAAATTTCATTAGCTTTATTTATGGAGATTCACTCAAGTGTCTCCTTGGACGAGGACATTACGCAAGTCTCCATAAAGCTGCTGAAATTTCTTTGGAGAGCCCGGACTTGGTCAAGTCGATCGGGAATGCGTGGAAACACGGTTCCTCCATTTCTTTTCCTCAGAGAGAAAGGAATTCCCTTTTGGCCCACACTCTGAAAACCGTTTATTACGTTCCAATCATAGGTTTCCTAATTAAGTCACCAGAAATATGTGATATGTAGTCTAATAATCATTAGGTTTCTGAAAAATCCAGCCTAGCTTTAGGTTTAAACATTTAAATCAAATTTGCATGCGGAGCGGTGGGTTGAGCGCATCATTTCTATGCACGATTGAAGAGCAGAAGTATTGGAGAGTTCCTGTACTTAGAATTTTAGGACAAAACCCCTCCTGGTACCTGTGTATTGATAAAGTTCATTTATCAGCGTTTGGCCACTCTGGTTAGAAGAGAGCCCTTTTTTTATCACAAGGAGTCGTCTGCATAAACCTATGTGAGTTCAATTACTATATGCTGTATTGATGACCATCTGGGGACTTTGCCACCAATGGACGCAGATGACCGAAAACTAAAAAGGTCAGGTGAGACCCAAAATAAATCTTTGGCAAATCAGACAGTTTGGGTCACAGGCAAGGTCAAACAATCCATAAATCCGGGCCTTAGGAGGTTGAGCAGACATGATACTTAAAGAATGTGGGATGGGTCAGACGACATCAGAAATCGCACCATTGCAGAAATACGGTGCCAGTGGACGACCAATTTAGATGTCTCAATCTCGGAAGCCAAACTGAACTTTGCCAAATCAAAAGGTCAGGGAACTTCATGCAAAGGCAGAGTGTGTAAAATTTGAAGAACATTATTGACAGAGGTTAAAGCACCCGAGCATTTTGGGTCGGTTATATGGATGGCAAACATCGTCGACAGCATAATCGTTTTCCGGAATACATAAGGAGAACATGATGCACACGGACAAAACTACAAAGCTGCAAGTCGTGTCCCAAATGGGTTTGCTCAATAGATCAAAAAGAGCGTCAGTGTAAGGAATCCACCCAAGACATGATAACATCTAATCCAAGCAATAATTTTATAACCCAGGAGGTTTTTCCTTCTATCCAGTCAGCCGGTTAGTCAGCAGACACACACGTAGCACGCTGCTCCTCTTTGCTGCCACGTCACAGGTTTTGGATCGGGCTTGCTTACATAAAAAAGGATCAGACACAAAGTATCCACTATCTGCAGAGGTGAAATTGTGCAGACATGCTCCTGCAGTGACCCCCATCTGAAAGAGACTTGGAGTGAGCTAAACAAGGAATTTCAACATTTTAGCTTATCTTTATTATTTAATGTATCTCCTGGTGGAATTTATAATATTCCACATGTTTGTGAGCAGTAATCACGTCTAAAAAGTAAAAGTTAAGTCATCCTATAACATATAAAGTTTCACTAACCTTTTACCTCTAATCACTTGCCTTTCTAATCTATAGTTTCGCTTCTCCGATTGGCATGGTGACATTTAGAGACTGGTCATTCACCTCGGTGCTTTAATCCATACGCCCAGCCCTAGTCAAATGATGTGAGGTTTGGCCTTACGTACAACTCTGACATATCTCTGCTATTCACTGATTTATAGGCAATAATCGACCTAGACATCTGAGGGCAGGTAGCTCTGCAGTACCTAGACTGCATGAAGGGGGCGATCTTCCCAAAAGATAACATCACTGCAACGTTGAATCTAAAGTGTGTGTTTGTATATAATATATACACGCATTTAAGTTATGGTGGAGGGCAAAAAGTGAGACTACACACCTCCACACAGCAAATAAAGTTTAGAATTGTGTAAGCCATTTACACATCCCAGCAATTCAGAGAACGGCTTTACAGAGTTCATGTGCTACATTCCCCATATGCAGCATGGAACTCTGGGTAAGACATGCAAATGAAGTCCGCAATTTCCCACTTTTTTGCATCCTGGGTCTGTTTTAAAACAGAACCCTCCTTGTCATGGCAATGCCATACAAGATGACTTTTTTGTTATGCAATGAGCCACAGATAGATATACTGTATCTATATTATACATATACACTCACTCTTTAGATTAAAAGGGTTATTCAAAGTGAGCCAGATTGGCCATCGAATTGCTCCAAAAAGGTAAATTTCAGCATACGGTGCAATTTCGTGGCAATTCGCCAAATAATGACGAATTGCCAGCGAAATTCGGCGGCTGTAAAATTCACCATAGAGAAGTAACGGTTAATCTATTCAGGGAGAGCCAAACAGCAGGGGAAGGTCGGCAAAATGTCCAGATTTTCGGTGGTTTCGTTCGACAGGTTTAAACATGAGACTCCCATAGGTTTCAATGTAAATAAGTTTTTATTAATTATAATATTTAACCATTTATTCTTTTCATATGCAGCAAAAAGTCTCTTTATTAATTTATTCTTTTAGAATTAGGCATCTTTTGTGATTTTTTTTAAGCTAGATTTTTTATTCCAATTTTTTTTTAATTGTTACTCATAGGACCTTATATATTATTTCCAGGCTCTTTTTTTTTTTTTTTTTCTTAAAAAAAAACTTGCGGGGTTTTTTTGGGGTCTTTTTACCCCTGTTCGGCTTTTTTCCCAGCGGCGTTTGGTAGATCAGCTTTTTATCGGATTGATGCGGTGATTTTTCGGCGGCGGACAACGGTTTATCGGATACGTTCAGCGGGTTTATTGGATCAATTCGATGTACTTCGTGGGACCCTGCAGTGAATGCTGAATTCCCCGCAGGGTCTGCAAATTGAGGTCGCCAAAACGAGAAAGCACCGAAATTTTGCTCTCTCAATAAACCCTTCAAATGTTGCAGTGAAGGTTTGTTTTTCCGGGTTTTTTTGGGGTGGTTTGGGCAATTCATCCAGAAAGCTGCAGTACAGGTCTAAATTTATTTTGTGACCTATGGTAACAAGACAACACAGGCACTTGTAGAGGCGAACATATATTGAGAGTTTCAAGGGAATCTGGTGATGTCTGAGTGTAATAAAAGCTATGGAGAAATGAAGGTTTAAAAAAAACGTGAATTAATAGTAAGGGATTCAAATACAGACCTGGCCTAGAGGGTGAAGTGTGGATATAGCATGTGGATTAATTACGCAATTGGTTTATAAAAAAAAAAAAAAATCAACTAATAAAAAGACGCTATTTGCCTTAATATCCCAGATAGGAGAATCTTGGTTAATTGCAGCCGAGAAATGCAATCCATTGAACACACATGTAAACGTATTCTGTACTGTGGCACCGGGATGTCAGATGTCACCTTCATGTATGAGCCGCTGCACATAAAATGTGAATATATAGTCGATATTGTGACATAGGGGTGTAAACTTTGTGTATGAACTGGTGCTGAAAAGACGTCCTGTCTGAGCTGGCACGTTTGGCTCTAAAACGTACTGTGTAAATGTAATCTGTCTTTATCCATAGCAAAGTATACACTCTACTTACACCACGTGCTTGGCAATGTGCTACACAGGCCGGACGACAATCGCCCCATAGTGCCGCCAAGAAACAAACGACCCAGGCACAGTAAGGTTTTAAGAGCCGTTATTGGGAAGAAAACACAATGTTTCAGCTCCTACAAAGAGCTGCAAAAACCCATGTAGGAGTTGAAAGATTGTGTAAACATAATCTGTGTCATGACACAGAGATGTAAACTTGGTCTCTGAGTACCTGAACAGAGCTGTAAACCTATATTGTGCTGTGGCACAGCCGGGATGTAAACTTCCTTTATGAGCCAATGATTGCACACGTATGTAAACCATTTATGCGATATGGCACAGGGAAATAAAGCTCCTGCATGATTATATCCTGTGTGTCATGACTAAGAGAAGTAAACTTTAACGGTGTGTAAACATTACCTGCCGCGAGCGGCTACACAGACATTGTAAACATTACCTGCGAGCGGCTACACAGACATTGTAAACATTACCTGCCGCGAGCGGCTACACAGACATTGTAAACATTACCTGCGAGCGGCTATACAGATAATTGTAAACATTACCTGCGAGCGGCTGCACAGACATGCAAACATTACCTGCGAGCGGCTACACAGACATTGTAAACATTACCTGCGAGCGGCTGCACAGACATGCAAACATTACCTGCGAGCGGGTACACAGACATTGTAAACATTACCTGCGAGCGGCTGCACAGACATGCAAACATTACCTGCGAGCGGCTGCACAGACATGCAAACATTACCTGCGAGCGGCTGCACAGACATTGTAAACATTACCTGCGAGCGGCTGCACAGACATTGTAAACATTACCTGCGAGCGGCTACACAGACATTGTAAACATTACCTGCGAGCAGCTACACAGACATTGTAAACATAACCTGTGAGCGACTGCACAGACAGTAACAAGTAAAGTATGTCTTGTGACACAGGGATGTAAACATCTATGCACATAGAAGCAGATTTCCCTTGTGAGCTTTGGCTCAGAGACGTAAACATCATGTATAATGTGGTGCAGAAACGTAAACCTATTCTGTGAGTTGAGCCCCAAGGATGTAAACATGCCTCCCTACCTAAAAAGATTCAGGATGTCAAATAAAATGCCTTTCAATCTATACAGCACCATAGAATTAACCTGCGCTATAAAATGATGATTATTCTGAAATGCTTACGATCCCTTTGCGTTTATCAAGCTCACTGGCCAACGCACACTAATCATATCGGGGTGAGAGACCTAAAATATACAGCCGGGCTGGAAAATTAAAGCCTAGATTGTTTGAAATCACGGTGTTTACAAATTAATTTCTGTATGAAAAAAATGCTAATTTAATTAGAATTTTCATTAAAGTGTAATTGATTCTTTTTTGCGCTCTGTTTTCAAAGTGTGCCTTTAAGACGTTAAAGCGAAAATAGAAAAGGAAAAAAAAAAGGAGCAAAATAAATAAATAAACCAAGAAAAACTAAAATTGGATCAAGATCTTAAAAAAAAAAAAAAGAATTCTTGCAACAATTATGCTTAATGAATTCACAACATAAGAGTCAAAGACAAAATCTACAAAAGTGAACTTAAGAGAGCAAATGTTTGATAAACCTACATTAAAGATTTCCTAATCTCAGGGAAACATTTTATTCATTTTGCATGCAAAGCTCATTTTAAATGATTAGATCAATTTTCCCCGAGCTTCGAGCCTCATTAGAATTGCAAATTTACCGAGCGTTCCTAGACATTTGCAACTTATGGTGTAACAGCAAACAAGATCTAATAATTAGTGTCTATTTCTGAAAGAAGTGCATATTTAAAGACTACAGGCAATTAACAGCCAGGTTGTCCTGTAATCATGTACAGTATTAATTTGAGTGTAGCGCTGAATTCCATGCAAATTACTCTCTTAAACAGCAAGTGCTTTCATTCTCCCAGGCGTTCCGATATCACGCTAATGGAAGAGTTAATACATGTGGTCGTTTCCATTTATTTATTAGCACTGAGGTGGTACATGTTTTGTTTCTTGTGTTTTTTTTTTCTTCTAACCTATTTCAGACGTTGGATTTTAATATGAAAAATTGCCTTCCCACCCGATTAAAAAATAAAATAAAGATAGAAAAAAAGATAAAAAAATTGTAAGCTATGACATTCAGTTGAACATTATTTATTAAATAACAAAAAGGGATGTCACACAGCCTTGGTGTATGGATAAAATATTATCTTCGTGTATAAAGACGCAGGGGCATCACGGGGGGGGGCGGCGGGGGTGCGGCCCGCAGCGGGTGACACCACAAAAATTTTTATTTAATTTTTTAAAAAAAACACAAAAATATTTTACCAGGAAGGATACATTAAGAATTCTCTCATTTTCAAGTATGTCCTGGGTAGACAAGGCCTAGGCTGGCACTTTCCAGGGGGTGGCAAATAAAACACCACAAAGAGGATATTTACAGAGCACCAAAATGACACAGACATTTCAGTGTTCTGTTGTTCCCTGCACTTTGGGTAATCAAATTTCCCCGGTGAATTCACCACAGGGTCCCTGAAGTGCAGGGAATCCACCACCGATTTCTGCAAACTCGTCGCCTGCTGTTTTAAAAAGAACTACTGAACGAAAATGTCTGGAATTAACATATAAAGATCCTATGAATGATAATAAAAAGGTCTGTTACAGAAAAAAAGAGAAAAAACAATATTAGAAAAAAAAAATGCCTAAAAGATACTAAAAAAATAAAATCAAGAGATTTTTTACTATGGATTAAAAGGAATAAACGGTTTATTAGATATTTAATAAAAACAGGAATATTTTTAGCATTGAAACCTATGGTGTCCGTTCGCCTGAATAAACCTGCCAAATGAAAACACCGGACATCAGGACATTTCACTGCTGTTCGGTGTCTCTGAACAGATTAACCATTACTTCTCTATGGGGACTTTCACTGCCTTCAAACAGGCACCGTACTTGCTGTCAGTTTGCCAAAATTTGTGTATGACCATATCACAGAGCTCCACAGCAATAAACCTCACAGTAATGTGCGCCGTATATTATGAGCATTCAGTGTTATATGGGAGTACTGATTCATGAGTAAAAGTAGTTAAAAAAAACCCTGTAATTCCTCAATTCCTCCTGTATCTGTAGGTGTATTGTGGAATTGTGACACCATACGTTACCGCACCGGGTGACACCAACCCAAAAAGACGTCATGTGGCCTCACGCACAATCCAAAACAAAAATATGGTAATAAATCAACCATAAATAGCCCATTTTTCTCCATTAGGTAATTCCAAGTCTTCTTGTTTGTTGAGATGTTCCACTTTGAGTCCAAATTACTCAGTTCCTCCTTTCTCTCCAAATGGTCCCCTTCTTCGGCTGTCCTCCATATATATTTGGAGTGTGCAAGTGTATAACAGAGCTGCAAGGAAATAAAACTCCAAGCAAAGCGTCTATAAAATTTTATTTGCAAAGTATTTTATACGGAAGGATACATTGAGATTTCTCTCGTTTTCAAGTATGTCCAATGTAGTAAACATTGTTAGGAATCACTTGGGGTAAATAAGATACTTTGCGCTTGTTATACATGATATTTTAAATTCACGGAATGTACCAGTGTTTGCCGATGTTGTAAACACAGTCTCAGAGCACCATTGTTAGAACATCAACAAACGCTGGCATTTCTCAAGAAAGAGGTCCACACAGATTCCCTGTGAAGCTTCTCCTCCTGCTGTTCATATTTCTCTTTCGTAAAACGCCATCATTGCAACAATGGCCATTTTCAACAGTGTTTGCAAGATCAGCAAACGACAGAGCATTCCGAATTAGCCCTAAGCAAAATCTTAAACACAGATCAGAGAAAACCTTTTTTGACCCTGGACTTTTTAATAATAATTTAATGGGAAACTCCACACACCCTGACCACTTTAGCTTATTGAAGTGGTCAGGCTGCAGGAGGTGACCCTCCCTTACCTCCAGTCCCATTTGGCTAAAATCACTCTGGGGGTTATTCAGAGAGAGGTGAAAACCAGGAGAAGAGAACAATCTAGACCAAATAGCCGATTTGGAAAGGGAAATAAAATGGGAGAATTTCTGGTTTGGCTATTTTGACCTAGAATTTTCACTTCTCCAGTCATTCTCCTGGTTTTCACCTCTCTCTGAATAACCCTGTATGTGAAGCGGAGAAGGTCTGTATGCTCACACAGTTGACACTCTGTAGATTTTGAATATCCGGGGGACAAACTCAGGGACTGATATGTGTGCTGACATCATCCGATCTCTGAATGCTCACAGCAGCAAGCATTCTGAGCGATGGCATGAGGACAGGTGCTGCACGTGCGCGCACAGCACCAACCCATCATTCTGTTCAGGTACTGCCTAACTTGTACAGGAGGGGTGGGGGTCGCACCTATTTCCCGATGGGGCGGCTGCAACCACCAAAGGCACAACTGCGTAACTTGTGTAAGAAAGTATGCAAGGCCTGCTCCTGGCATCCTCCAGCATCACTTGTTCACATGCCAGATTGCAGGACTTTACTGGTGTGGTTCCACCCCTATAGAATGCACTTACTCGCATTAAATCAGACTGCCCCCCCCCAAATCTGGCTTCTTTTAAACACTCCCTAAAGACACTTCTGTTTGGGGAAGCCTTCCACCTATTCACGTAATAAAACATCCGGCCGACCCAATAACCATCCTCATCTCACTCTAATTTAACATTTCATCCCTACAGTCCTCCCCTCCTGTTTCTCACCCTTCGGCTGGGGTCAGACGAGCGTGATTTCTACGGACTGTACGTCCGTGCAGTACGGACATCGTCAGTACGGATGACGCAGTAGTGGTCACACAGTCCGTTTTTTCACTGAAGTTATTTTTGACGGATGTAGGAGGGAAAAATAAATTACAATGAAAAAACATTCTGTCCGTCAAAAATGCTGGACGTATAAATGCAGTCCGTCTGACCTCGCTCCATCACTCACACACAAAGCTATGCAGACGTTGTGGACGTGGCGCACTCCGCACGTCCGTTCTAGCAGTATTACGTTCTTGCCTAACCTGCGTCCGTTTGCCGCGGCCGTTGTGCGTCCGCAGTTCAGTGCGGACGTACTTCATGTGTCAGGCTCCAATGGACTTTCTTTCATGCTATCACGGACGTACTTTTAGGCGCAATCACGGACGTGAACACTACGCTCGTCTGACACCAGCCTTCACCAACCTAGATTGTAAATTCCCACGGGAATAGGGCCCTCAATTCTTCCTGTATCTGTATGTGTATTGTGGAATTGTCTTGTGCCATTGTACAGCGCAGTGGAATGTGTTGGCGCTTAATAAATTAATAAAGGTTCCATTAGAGATGTGAATGGCTGGAGAAAGGTAACCGAACGCTGAAAATCAGCGCTCGGTTACCTTTCTTGGCCATTCAGCTTTCCAGAGAGCAGGCAATACGCCAAATCCTGGCGAATTGCCTGCAAATACGGTGCCTGTTCGAGGGCAGTGAAATCCCCATGAAAAAAAAATCAATGCTTCGTCTATACAGAGAACACAAACCAGCAGTGAAAAGTTGCCGAATTGCCCTGCTATTCGGTGGTTTCATGCGGCAGATTTATTCAGGCGAATCCCATAGGCTTCAATGTTAAAAATATTCCCGTTTTAATTCAATATCTAATAAACCGTTCATTATCAAATTCTGCAGTAAAGAGTCTCTTTATTTTAGGATATTTTAAGCATTTTTCTAAAGTTATTTTTTTTTATTTATTTATTTTTTTAACTTTACTTATTTTTTCTGTAACAGCCCTCTTTATTATCATTCATTGGATCATATGTAAATTTCAGACATTTTCGCTCAGTAGTTTCTTTGCAAACAGCGTTTCACTTTTCAAACATTCAAGCAAACTGTTTTTCTAATTTATTCACTTCACTCGTCTGCGGTGTCGGCTTTTTCCGGAGGCTGCGCTGCATGTGATCGGCTCCTACTCGGGTTTTTCCCGGCGTCTTCAGCGGGTTAATCCAGATGTTTTTGCGGGTGTCGGCGTGCATTCGCCGGGTTTCTGCGGTGACTTTTTGTCGCGTTTGCGGCAGCTTTCCTCTGTGCGTCGGCGGTCCTGTGGTGCTTGCTGAATACATCGCTGGGTCGCCGAAATGGGATTGCCGAATTGGCCCAAATTGAAGAGAACGAAAAGTCACCGAACATGCGGTGACTTTGATTCTCTTTGAATAACCCTGTATGCAATTTGAAAGAAGCTGCAGGGACTTCCACACTTTGGAAGCCCCGAGCCAATGAGGAAGAGCAGCCCAACACGGAGGAGAAAAGGTGAGTAGTTAAATAATATTGTATATTTTGCTTATTTATTGGCTTTCAGCAGCATCTGCCTAATTATTTAAGAGAAAAGGAGGGGTGTTTTTTTTAAGAGTGCCCCTTTAATAAATGTTGTTTATATACTTATGGTAAGCTTGTATTCTTTGGTCTACTAATATTTATGCCAATTTAGTTGTTTTTCTTCTATACATTTTCAATATGTGAATAGAAAAATACATTGTAAGTTTACACAGTGTGTCGGACAGAACTAATTATTTGATTTGTTCCTGCATGTAGTGAATTAACAAAAAGTAGCAGAAACCACCCAAATCCGAGGCAATGAGATTTTAAACCTAGTGCCTAAATACACCAGCAGAAGATTAATCCTCTTGTTTTCCCCCAGTCTCTAAAATGGTTTTAATCTGGATGAGAGCCACCTTGCCCCCTCACTCCACTCCTTGCAGAAGAATCAGGCTCAAGTGGGTAACGTTCTAAAAATGACATCAAGTATCACCTGACGCCGCATGAGTGTGACGAGTTTAAGGTGTTAATGTATTGGTTTATGGTCAATAAAGGCCAACCAGTTATTTATTATTATTATTATACTTTATTTATAAAGCGTCATCATATTCCGCAGCGCTGAACAATGGGTATGATACAGACAGGGTTACAATACATTGAACAACATTTGATACAATGAGGAAACGAGGGCCCTATTCCTGTGGGAACTCACAATCTAGAAGGGTTGGGGTGGAAACAAGAGGAGAGGACTGCAATGTGAGAGTGATGGACTGGTTAAGGCAGTGATGTGTATTAGTGAGTTGGGTGGCAGACTTCCCCGTATGGGAATGTCTTATACGAGAGTGAGACATGAAAATAGTGGAGGGGTTGGTGGTACACAGGCAGTAGTTCCATTTTAGGATGAATGCAGAGTAAAAGAGTAGAAGAGACAGGGAGCGCATTGTGCAGCAGTATGTGGACCTTGCAGTTCCAATTCCAGCAGGGGGAGGGGGAGCTGGTGGCCAGAAAACCACTGCAGAGCTTGCATGGGAGAGACCAGAAGCCTGGTATTAGTAAGAGTAATTAGAGAGAAGTGGAGACAGCTGGAAAGGATGCCTGAAATTAGAGGCCGGTCCTGGGTGGGGGGGGGGGGGGGGTGGGACTGATCAGTGTTGGAATGAAACTGTCGCTGCTGTGTGTTTCTGTGTGAAAAGGAAATTAATTCAGGTAAGTATCTAGGTGTCAGAGGCCTTTGTAATGGGGGGGGGGGCACTAGTGAAAGACTAGCTACATTTTCGATCTAAAAATGCGGCAATTTAGAGGATAATCAGCCAGAAATTAATACATGCAGTTCACAGATGACCTCCTATGGGTCAGAAAAGAAGAGCCTGGTGACATTTACACATTGTTCAGGGCACATGTGACCAAACGAAGGTCGTCTCCATAAACATTTTATTTCTTAATTTGGTTCTGTGATGCTATACACATTCTATACACATAAAGAAGCTAAAAATGGGTGAATTATCGAAAATAGTCAGAAAATTAAACAAGCAGCCCAACAGACGAGAGAAGAGCCTCGGCCCTTGCGCTTGACCTGCCAACCGCTCGCATCTCAATGGCTGTCGACTAATCACAGCTTATGAAGGGATAACGGAGATAAATTCCCCTTCATGACTTCCTATCCTTAACAAAGATCTCACAGCGTGAAAAGAATGATACAAAATCTTGAAAGGCAACCGGGAGCTGCTCCCAGATGATTAGCCGGATCGAGGCCCCGTCGCCACTGCCGCCACCACCACCACCCTTCCCATACATAGCAACGGAATAAGAGAAGAAGAGAAAAAAATCTGAAGCGTCCTTTGAAGATCCTCACTCCAACCTGATTCCTACCACATAGGAAGAAGTAATTGCTAAAGAGTATATTCAGGAATAAGAAATAATTGAAGTGCTTGGGGTTTTTTTTTCTTCTTATCCAGAATTAAGCACCTTGTATAACTCAACAAAAGAGTCTCTTTCACTGATGAACCAACATGCCAGATTAGCCAATTAGAAGACCTAATTAAAAGAACTTAATCATCTTGCAATTGTAAAACCACTTAACACAGCATTAGCCCGAGTAAATCCCTGTATGAATTTCACAGCAGAACTTCTGTCGTTTGATTAAAACACACTACTTCATTACGCCAACGATCTTGATGCCGTAATGCGAGTGGCACTTCCTATGCCGACTGATGGAGGTTTCTCCTAGACACAATTAAAAAAAGAAATAAAAACCGGAGCAGAAAATAAAAGGTGAAAATTGAAGAAGAAAAAATAAATAAGGGCCGTATTACAATCTTTGCGAGTCTGTTTTATGCGCGTTATTGCTCGACGGATGCAAAAAATGCGTGAGGATTGTAATACCAGCGATGAAAATTCACGCGTTGTGTGTGCGTTTTTGCGTCAAGAATGTAATAGGGCCCTAAGACTCTGTAACCCTAAGGCTGGGGTCAGACCAGCGCACTTTAAGGCTAGGGTCAGACGAACGCATTTTTCACGTTGTCCGTGAAAAAGTGCGTTCGAACGAAAGGACGTATTTTTTCATGGAATACGCGATAGCGGTCATACGATGCGCATTTTCGTCTGTGATTTTGTACGGATCATCAATAAAACCCTTTTTGCGTCTGGACGTTATGTTGGCCGGACGTGTGCAGCGTCTGACGTCTCGCAAACACGCCGCTATGCGGCCGCAGCGCACTCTGTACGTCAGTAGTAGCGGTTTCACGTTCTCGAAAAAATGCGTTCGTTTGCCACTTGCGTTGCACGGACGAACTTTCGTGCAGCCGTTCGTCGTATGTTCCCCGGCATTGGACGTCATTTGCTGCTAGCACGGCCGTGATTTCGTGCGGCTAAACGCACGTTAAAACTGCTTTCGTCTGACCTTAGCCTTAACGTGCGTTCTGGCGCACATAATTACGGCCGCACTAGCAGCAGATGACGGGCAATGACGGACAATATACGATGTACGGCCGCACAAAAGTCCGGCCGTGCAACGCAAGTGGAATTTGAACGCATTTTTCTGAGAACGCTGAACCGCTAGTACTGACGTACTGAGTGCGCAGCTGCGGCATAGCGGCGTGTGTGCGTGATTAGGAGATGTCAGACACTGCTAATGTCCAGCCTACATAACGTCCAGACGCAAAAAGAGTTTTATTGACGATCCGTACAAAATCACGCCCGAAAATGCACGTAGTCTGACAGTTTTTGCGCATTCCGTGAAAAAATACGTCAATGCGTTCGGACGCACTTTTTCACGTTCGCGGGGAAAAATGCTTTCGTCTGACCCTAGCATTAGTCGTAGCTCGACCCGTCTAAGAGGTTATTGCATTTTGTAGAAAACGTGTAAAAATAGGCAAAAAAAAAAAAAAACTTTGTAAATTTACCATGTTTACAATGTGATCATTGCAGAAGAGAAAAAAAAAAAAAAAGGTATTTTTAACTGTGCACGTGTGCCTTGCCAGTAAAAATACACAGCAGAGTCATAAAGAAAAAAAAAATGGAAATGGCAGGGGAGTACCAAATATAGGTTAGAAATTGAAGATGGCATGTAAATTTAAATAAAATAAAAAAAAAAATTAGCCTTACTGGAAAGATCTTTACATTTTACGGTTAATTTAAGGATTAAAAAAATTAAAAAGAAATATAAAAACATTCTGACACTGCATTACACGGCAGCATTAAATGATGCCAAGGGATAATTAGTTAAATAATATTTTGGTTTTTTACTTAATATAGTTGCAAATACGTGCTCCTAATGTTACTCGGTTTTCTTTAGGATTACCCGTATTAATTTAAAGATTATCCTAATAGCTGCAAATCAGACACTAAAAAGAGGTTATTAAAAGAGAGCTGACTTTGCCACCGAATTGCACCGAACAGTGAATTTCCACATACGGTGCAATTTCGTGACAATTGTCTAATTACCAGGGAAATATGGTGCAATTCGGCGGCAGTGAAATCCCCATAAAGAAGTAATGGTTAATCTATTCAGACAACGTTGAACAGCCCCGAAAAGTTGTCGAAATGCCCATATTTTCAATGCAAAAGGTTTAAACAGGTGAATTCCATAGGTTTCAATATAAAAAAAAAAAATCCCCATATTTATAATTTTTTTATTCAAATAATTATTTTTTTTGCGCATGCAAAAAAACCTTAGCAGCGCAAATTAAACGCGGTATTACGATCCGAGCGTAGTTTTTCAGCCTTCATGTTTTTTCGAGCGCAAATCCGACGCGCAAAGCCGGGGGCAAGTGACCGTTGCGTGCAGGAATCGGTGGGCAGACTGTTTTTTCACGGGATTCAGCCAATCAGAATTAAGAACCACCATTTGCTAGGTTTCGGTTGTTGCGCCTGTCAAAGTCAATCTGCGTATATGTGCTGCAACAAAAAAATTAAACAATTTATTAACTTTTATTGTTTGGGTATGTGTAGAATGTGTAACTGTACTGTGCAGGTTCATTTAGTTTCGGCCAGAACGTTCAGATAAGTTAACACCAGGTTTTCAAAGACGCTACGATACTTCGCACAAACGTCGTTAGTACGACGTTGCGAAGATCGTAATACCATCCGCTCGAACGCATTCGCGCTGACAATGGTAAGTATGGGATGCACGCACGCACGCTGGATTCGAGCAGGGTCAATCGCGGTAGACGCTAACGTGCATTGTTTGCACGAACGTCGTAACGGGCAAGCAAATGCGCTGCGCGAGGATTGTAATAGGGGCCTTAGTCTTTTCATTTGCAGCAAAAAGTCAAATTTATTTTTTCGAACTTTTTAGGTGAAATTTGATTTTTTTTAAATGGCATTTTTTTTATTCTATAACAGACCTTTTTATGATTATTCATCGAACCTTATGTATTATTTCTATGCATTTTTATGAATAGTCTTGGTTAAAAGGCATTTTAAAAAAATTGCAGTTTTATTTTTAACCCCTGTTCAACGGCTGATCGGCTTTTTCCGGAGGCATTCGGCTGAACGCCAGCTGCATTTGGCGGTTTATCGGCAGATCAATTCGGCGCACTTTGGAGACCCTGTGGTGAATGCTGAGTTCACCTAAGAGTTGGCGAATTGACCCGAATGAAAGAACTGAAATTTCAGTGTGCTTTGAATAACCCCTAGAGACACAATGACAATTGAGCTTGGGAAGCCTTCAAAGTGAGCACTTAGAGATATCCTGGAGATACTCTGGAGGTAGTCTGAGGTTAGACAGGAGGTAGAAAACCTACAAAAAAGGTAAGATTTGTTGGTTTAAATCCATTCTTTTATAATGGCAGGCTTGGTCCAGTGTAAGAGCGGTCATGCATTTGTTTTTAGATCCAATTTTTGGAGGTTTGGAGTGTGCCTGATATGTAGGCAGCTCTCTTTGTTGCAGCAGGAAATTGCCTGTTTGAAGTCTGAGATTTGTAAATTATCTGTTAGGCTATGGCTATAACTGTTACAAAGCCACTGCCACAGAGGCCTCCTAGGAGCGGCAGATGGACTACTGTAGGATCTGGTAGACTTAGAGTTGTGGATAGAAGGCATGTCCCACAGTCTGTGGCTCTTAATTCTTTTGAGGCACTTTCAGAGTGTAGTGGTGAGACGGAAGTAGGCTCAGACACCATAGTTGAGGAACCACCATCCCCTATGCCTAAGGTATGCAGGACTGCAACCAAGAACAATAAGGAAAAGGTGGGACATGATAGAAGGCAATTGTTGCTGGGTGATTCTATCATAAGAGGTGTTGAGCTGGAGAGTAGTGGTTTGGTGAGATGTCTTCCTGGGGCTACTGCTCGTAGAGACAAGAGACGTATTCTCAATATTGTCAAACAAGCAAAGCAGCAAGGGGAAGTGGATGTTCTAGTCCATCTAGGGACAAATGACTTGGCTAGCAATGAGGTTTCTGAGATTAAGGAAGATTTTTGTGTTCTTGGAGGTAAAATACAGCAGATTGCGTCCACTGTGTCATTCTCTGAAGTTTTGCCTGTGCATAACATTCAGAATAGGCAGATGCGCAATAGGGAATTTAATTTGTGGCTTCGGGAATGGTGTCGAGAGCAAGGATTTGGCTTTGTGTCCCATGAGAGTTCTAATTGGAGCAGAAAGGAACTGTATAAAAAAGATGGTTTGCATCTTACTCATAGGGGAACATATGTTCTCAGTGAGAAGTTCAAAGGTTTCGCAAAGAAATATTTAAACTAGGAGGGGGGACAAAAGGGTAAAAAACAATCTGCCTGATTGTCCCCCAAAACTAAATCGGAGGGTGCAAGCAATATGCGGGGAAAAAAATGACAAGCTCAGAGTCGTGTCTATAAATGCTCGCAGTTTAGTCAATAAAATCAATGAACTGGAGGCAATGATGGCAGCTGAAAAAGTAGATTTAGTTGCGGTTACTGAGACATGGTTCAGTGAGAAAAAGAACTGGGACATAACAATACCGGGGTACTCTTTATATAGAAACGACAGAGACGGTAGGAAAGGAGGAGGAGTGGCCCTGTATGTGAAAAACAACATAAAAACGAACCAAATAAAAGTGAGCGAGGTGAACATAGAGTCAGTTTGGGTTACGCTAACATTTGGCAATCATACAGTAGCTCGTGTAGGTGTGATCTATAGACCCCCTGGACAAGTAGAAGAGCTAGATAATCTGCTGTTTGAGGAAATAGCCAAAATGGCAATGAAGGGGGAAGTTATTATCATGGGGGACTTTAATCTTCCTGATGTGAACTGGAAAACCAAAACAGCTGGGTGCACCAGGAGTACAAATATTCTAAACTCCCTACTGGGATTATCTCTAACACAAGTAGTTGAGGAGCCGACCCGTAAAGAGGCCATATTGGATTTAATACTCACAAATGGAGGTTTGGTATCGGACGTTGTTGTAGGTGAAAATTTGGGATCTAGTGATCAGTCAGTATGGTTTAATATAAGAACAGGGATGGAGCCGCACCACACAAAAACAAAAGTTTTAGACTTTAAAAAAACGGATTTTTCTAAAATGAGATTTTGTGTGAAGGAGTCATTATCAGACTGGCGGAGTTTAAAGGGAGTCCAGGAGAAATGGGATTATTTAAAGGAAGCATTATTGAAGGCCACAAGCAATTGCATTCGACTTGTTAGCAAAAACAAAAAAGGGAAGAAACCACTGTGGTACTCTGCAGAAGTGGCCAAAATAGTGAATAACAAAAAGACAGCATTCAATAATTATAAAACAACTCAGAGTGAAGAAGATTAGGCAGAAAGAGGCAAAGCAATTTATAAGGGCTT
The DNA here is from genome assembly GCA_009667805.1 of Leptobrachium leishanense. Lineage (NCBI taxonomy): Eukaryota > Metazoa > Chordata > Amphibia > Anura > Megophryidae > Leptobrachium > Leptobrachium leishanense. The sequence continues at coordinate 35,913,733 of CM019069.1, read as the reverse complement.
CCAAAGCAAACGCAGAAGAGAAAATAGCTCAGTCAGTAAAAAAGGGGGACAAAACATTTTTTAGATACATAAACGAGAAAAGAAAAGTAAAACAAGGATTAGTTAGATTAAAAACAAAGAAATTAAGGTATGTAGAAGAGGATAAAAGTCTCGCTGACTGCCTCAATGAATATTTTTGTTCAGTCTTTGCAGAAGAAAAGGAAGGAAAGGGACCTCAGTTAGGAGGAAACACTAACGAGACAATTACATATCAGTTTACAGAGGAGGAGGTTCTACAGCAGCTGTCTAAGGTAAAGACAAATAAGTCAATGGGGCCTGATGGGATCCACCCTAAATTATTAAAAGAGCTCAGTGATGTAATAGCAAAACCGTTAACAGATTTATTTAACCAATCCTTGCTAACGGGAGTCGTCCCAGAAGACTGGAAATTAGCAAATGTTGTGCCCATTCACAAGAAGGGTAGTAGGGAGGAATCTGGGAACTATAGGCCAGTTAGTCTTATGTCAGTAGTGGGAAAATTAATGGAAACCATGTTAAAGGAAAGGATTGTTGAACATCTAAAAACACATAGATTACAGGATCAGAAACAACATGGGTTTACCTCAGGGAGATCATGCCAAACTAATCTTATTGATTTTTTTGATTGGGTAACAAAAATAATAGACACAGGTGGTGCAGTAGACATTGCTTATTTAGATTTCAGTAAGGCTTTTGATACTGTTCCACATAGAAGGCTTATCAATAAATTGCAAGCTTTGAGCTTGGATTCCAATATTGTTGAATGGATTAGGCAGTGGCTGAGTGACAGGCAACAGAGGGTTGTGGTAAATGGAGTTTATTCGGCGCAAGGTCTTGTTACCAGTGGGGTACCTCGGGGTCAGTACTTGGACCCATTCTCTTTAATATTTTCATTAGTGATATTGCAGAAGGTATTAATGGAAAAGTATGTCTTTTTGCTGATGACACAAAGATTTGCAACAGGGTTGACGTTCCTGGAGGGATCAGCCAAATGACAAATGATTTAGGTAAACTAAAAAAATGGTCGGAGCTGTGGCAATTGAGTTTAAATGTGGATAAGTGCAAGATAATGCACCTGGGACGTAAAAACCCAAGGGCTGAATATAGAATATTTGATACAGTCCTATTATTTCAGAGGATCTAAGGGTAAGTAGTCAATGTAATAGAGCAGCAGGAAATGCTAGCAGAATGCTTGGTTGTGTAGGGAGAGGTATTAGCAGTAGGAAAAGGGAAGTGCTCATGCCACTGTACAGAGCACTGGTGAGACCTCACTTGGAATACTGTGTGCAGTACTGGAGACCGTATCTCCAGAAGGATATAGACATCTTAGAGAGAGTTCAGAGAAGGGCTACTAAAATGGTGTACGGCTTGAAGGAGAAAAGTTACCAGGAAAGGCTTAATGATCTTAACATGTACAGCTTGGAAAAAAGATGAGACAGAGGAGATATGATAGAAACATTTAAATACGTAAAGGGAATCCACAAGGTAGAGGAAGGGAGTATATTTAAAAGGAAACAAAGTAGCAAAACAAGAGGACATAGTCTTAGATTAGAGGGGCAAAGGTTTAAAAGTAACATCTGAAAGCATTATTTTACTGAGAGGGTGGTGGATACATGGAACAGTCTTCCAGTTGAAGTGGTAGAGGCCAAAACAGTAATTGAATTTAAGCAGGCATGGGATAGGCATAAGGCTATCCTAAACAAAAGATAAATCCAGGTTAAGTATCCATGTAATTGGGCAGACTAGATGGGCCGAAAGGTTCTTATCTGCCGACATTTTTCTATGTTTCTATGACAGAGAAATAGATACACACAGACACTATTAAAAAACAAACTTGGGAAACACATAGCCCATATGTTGCATCAGTACCCCCATTGTCCTCATTGCTCCTTTAGTTTAGTAATCCTCTGGCTACGGGGGAGGAGATGGAGGATAAAAAGGTGCCAGTAGGTGTTTTGTTAGTGGCCCAACCAGCAGCAAAGTGAGCCAGGGATGTAAAGCAACCTGCAACTATCCCTCATTGGCATAAGGTTCCAGAACACTGCGCCACTCACAAGGCAGCAGGGCTGTATTTAATCCTCACGAGCCTCTAGGCACAGAAATCTGGAGCACTTACCCCTCTCCCCAGAAAAAAATTAAAAAATTAATCGGGACGTACCTTAATAAAATTTACATTTCTATTTGCAATTTTTTATGTCAATTTAGTGCTTCTCTCTGTTAACAAGATATTAAAAAAAAAGTGAAATTTAAAAAAAAAAAAGTATTTTTTTTTTTTTTTTTTTACAATTTCTAATTTAATAGTGAAAGGTGTCCACAACCACAATACACCTTGCTCCGTAAAACGAATAAATAAATAAAGAATATATATATATATTTTTAGCTTTAGAGAGCAAGGCGCCCCCTGCAGGCACATGCTTACTTTGCCTAATTGTAAATCTGGCCCTGCATGGTAGGGAGCCAGCGGTGAGAACCCACAGCGATGTCCATCCCACAATATTTGACAGGAGGAGGTGGCTACATAGAGATATGAAACCTCTGCATAGTGTTGGCCACACAGTGGCACCAGCCCAGATGTTGCCCCCTAAACGTTCTGTAAAAGCCTAGACCAGGGGTCAGCAACCCTGTCACCCTGATGTTTTGGGAACTACATTTGCCATGTGACTCAGTCAGCCAAAAGGGTGACTGAGCATCTTGGTAGATGTAGTTCCCAAAACATCAGGGAGCCTAGGTTGCCGACCCCGTGGCCTAGACGAGAATACATCGCTCTGCATAATAGCAGATTATCCCTCAGCCATCACGTCTTTCTTCCAGACAATATACATTTGGAAAATATCCCTGTCTGGAACCCGTGCTGCCAGCAGGAATATCTGTACTTAACCCAGTTAGGCACATCATACAAAGGATGTCAAAAATGCACGCGGCGGCGGCTGCTTGAGAACAGATACCTTTTTCCTTGAATCTGTGAGCTGTGATAGACCAAAAACTGTTGCAATCGCGCCTCCTCCAACAAGAAGCGTCCCTTTAACCACTTTGCGAAAAGCCATTGTTTCCTCTGAGAAGAAAAGAAAAAGAAGCATTATTCCTTGTGTGATCATGGAAATAAAAGGCGAATCCCATCACAAATACAATCGTTTAAAGACAAAGGAGAAAGTTTTTAAAGGACGAAAGATCTGGGAAGAGTAAGGCTAGGGTCAGACGAGCGTGATTTCTACGGACTGTACGTCCTTGCACACGGACGTACGTCAGTACAGAAGACACAGTAGTGGCCACACAGTCCGTTTATCACTGACGTATATTTTGACGGATGTAGGAGGGAAAATAAATTAAAAAGCAAAACCATTTTGTCCGTGAAAAATGCTGGACGTATAAATGCAGTCCGTCTGACCACGTTCCATCACTCACGCACAAAGCTATGCGGACGTTGCGGACGCAGCGCACTTTGTGCGGCCGTTCTAGGGGTTGTACGTTCTTGCCTGCCTTGAGTCCGTTTGCCGCGGTCGTGGTGCGTCTGCAGTTCAGTGCGGACGTACTTCGTGTGTCAGGCTCCGATGGACTTTCTTTCATGCTATCACGGACGTACTTTTAGGCGCAATCACGGACGTGAAGGCTAGGGTCAGACGAACGCATTTTTCGCGTTGTCCGTGAAAAAGTGCGTTCGAACGAATGGACGTATTTTTTCACGGAATACGCGATAGCGGTCATACGATGCGCATTTTCGTCCGTGATTTTGTACGGATCATCAATAAAACCCTTTTTGCGTCTGGACGTTATGTTGGCTGGACATTAGCAGCGTCTGACGTCTCCCAATCACACAAACACGCCGCTATGCGGCCGCAGAGCACTCTGTACGTCAGTAGTAGCGGTTTGACGTTCTCGAAAAAATGCGTTCGTTGGCCACTTGCGTTGCACGGACGAACTTTCGTGCGGCCGTTCGTCGTATGTTCCCCGGCATTGGAAGTCATTTGCTGCTAGCACGGCCGTAATTTCGTGCGGCTAAACGCACGTGAAAAATGCGTTAGTCTGACACTAGCCGAACACTACGCTCGTCTGACACCAGCCTTAACGGTTTCTGTTTAATGCAAAGTAAAGTTCCTCCAACCCATGGAGTGCTCCATCTATCCAGGGCCTGGCAAATATAGATTACACTTGAGTCATTAGGTAAAGATAGGAAAGATACAAACATAAAATAAATAGTGACACTTAAAGGGCCAGTACCACCAAAATATGAAACGTCCTTATTGTGTTTCTTTGAGGTTACTGATATCTTACACGTGCTTTGTTTTTCTCTTGTATGTTTAGTTAAGAAAATATTTTCCTCTATATGTGTCACTGGGTGCATCCATTGTGTCATATTTTATGCTGTAAACAGCCCCCCAGACAGTATCTTTTACATCATTTGCTCCTCACTTTGTGGCACTGGGCATAGAATGGAGTGAACGGTTCAGATCTCCAAAAAGCGGACTCTCAGATATTGTATTGTGTGGGATGTACTCAAAATGACATAACCGGTAGAGTAGGCGTCTTTTAGACTTGGGTCAGACGAGTGCACTGTGTGCAGCCGTACCGACGTGCCTTTCGGCATCCGCTGCAGCGTAGTGACGCTGCGACGAGGCCAGCCACATGCTGTAGCATGCGCACGAATTGTGAACACTACAGCAGGCATGCTGCGTCCATTTAGAAAGCCTCCCTGTCCAAGTGCTAGCACGCGCGTTCAACGGGGCTGCAAAGCGTGATCCTCAGTGGGAGGACCGAGCCTTGCAGCGCTGAGGGCACTATCTGCGCTCAGTGAGGTAGCCAGACGGGCGTCAGAGTAGAAGGAACGTCCACTCTCACGGACGTTCCTTCTGCTTTGCAAAACGCTCGTCTGACCACAGCCTTAAGCTCCCTGTTTTATCCCATTCAGCTGACAGCTCTTATTCTCAAGTAGAATAAACAACACAATAGATCCCCTGCAGGGGCGGATCCAGACACAGGTTTCGGGGGGGGGGCATTCTACCAGTTTTGGCCAAGAGCTGGTGTTGGGTTCGCAGTGATAGGCATGTATATATTACCCTTAGCTCACAAGGATATATATATATATATTTGCCCCCAGCTCACATGGATAAAATTGCCCCCAGCTCTCACCTCCTGCTGGCCCCAGGCTCCAAGTATGATGCTGCCGTCGTTGTCTTCTCCCTACAGACGAGCAGTCGTTGACATACAACTTGGCCGCGTGCCAGAAACCACCTGACCAGTCGCGCAGCCGCACGCACGCTGGTCAGGTGGTTCTTCTCCCAGGCGAGCGGTCAAGCTGTATGTCAACGGCCGCTCGCCTGTAGGGAGAAGACGCCGGCGGGTTTGTTCTCGGGGCGGTGGTGATTTTCTCGGGGGGGGGGGGGAATTGCCCCCTCCTGGATCCGCCTCTGATCCCCCTTCACTACTGTTTTATCCTGTAGCACAGCTGCAAAGTGAAACTTGCTATAAGATTTCGGTAAAAATCTGCATCATGGGAAAAATCCATAAAATGGAAACAGGAGATTAAAAAAAAAAACTAAAAAAACAACAGGGCATGATTATACATTGTAAAAGCCAGTGTACCCCATCCAGATTATGCTGTGTCCTTTATATTTACATGTAAACCCTCGGAAATGTGTATATAAGTACCCACGTGTAACAAATCACACTGCAAAGGCCTTATGACAGCCGCAACGTGAGAAGCCTGGATCACAAGGATAGCAGGTTCGCTGGCGCAGTCCATTGATCCTATTCTAAGCTCGCTGCTTTCATAAACCATCGTCTGCTGCCACATGATACAGGCCTGGGTGCACAAGCACACAGTATTCTATTCATGTACCTGGTGTCTCTTACCGCTGGAACAAGGAATGACTTCATGCGAAAACCTCAAATTCCGCAGAGTAAAACAGATCTTTGATGGAGCGAGGGCCAGGTTGATTTAAAAAAAAAAATAAAAAAAAAGATACATCCAAGAATTATGGAAAAGAAATTGGTCTCTGCCATCATTAAAACACCTTCGTTGGCACGTTTAGCAGGCTGCTTCTTACGGCTCTGTGAGTATATCATTTTACAAATATTCTCGTCTTGTGCGTCCTGTTTTGACCAAATTTTGAGGCATTTGCATTGGAGGGTCGTGAATCGCCCACCCCCCCCCCCCCTCCGAAAAAAATATCCAGAAAAGCAGGAATTCTAAGAACACAGGTTTCCTTCTGAAGATCTAAGAAAAATATTGGCACCTGTAACATCATAGCGTCAAACGTGAACGGGATGACGTCGTTGGGATTTCTGAGACACGATTTAAGAGAGGAGTGATTCTTCCTACGGCACGCTGGGAAAAAATGATCACATTTCATTTTAATGACTCAGGATACTCAATATATGCGCATTTCATGTGAACCTGTACCAGCCAACATCAGAATTAAAGAATCAGGAATAGAAAATATTCTTTAATAGAATACTTTCTCTTTGCAAGTGCCTGCACGACACATCATGTGCCTCTGTCATTAGAGTTGTTCTGAAAGCCAGGAAGTGCATTTCCCTGCTCTGTGATTGACAAGGCTTTGGGGTGAATTTACAAGTAGGTTTGAGAACGGGTTTTTTTTCTTTAAACAATGGGACTGCAGGTACACAGTCCATACACCATGACCACTGTGCTAAGCTGTACAAGCTTAAAAAAGGTACCTTGAGTGCTCGTTTAAGCAACAAATCCCTTCTCACTCACCATGGAATAAGGCTATTAAAGGGCCACTACCACAAGCCGTAAATAGATTACAAATAAAGCCACCACCTTATAAAAAAAATTCTGTTAAAACATTCTGTTTTTGTTAATTTTCTTTTTCTGAAGTGATTGCATATAAAAATGAAAAATAAAATTAGGTTATCTCCTTTTTCCATTTTGTGTATTTTCCCCATGATGCAATGTTTACCAAACACTTATGAGGAGTTTTACTTTGTGGCTGTGCTTTATCTAAAACAGTATTTAACAGTTAAGGCTGGCGGCACACTAGCAAACATTTTGCGTCCGTCTGACCGTACTGCTTGCAGTCCGTCATAGCTTTATAAAGGAGTCAATTAAACACACCACACGTAGCCCCTGCGCACTTGTTCACGGACGGGCAAAGAATAAAGCCAAGGGACGCAGAAACAACGCTGCCATGTATTTTCCTAGGGTGTGGAGACAGACATTACGGACGCACTTTATGCAGTACTCACAATATCTCCCGTGAAAAAGTGCGCCCGTAATGGACGCAGTACAGTATGCTAGTGTGCCGGCTGCCTTAGGCAGCAGGAGGCTATTCGCTTGGCAGCTGAATGAGAGAAGACAGGGAGCTTAAAAGACTTCTAATCTACCCCCTGGTCATGCCCTTTGAATAAATCCCACGCAATACAATGATGTGAGTCAGTTATCGACCCATAGACTCCATTCTATGGCCAAAACCACAAAGTGATGGAAAGATACTTGGGGGGGCAGTTTACAACACAAAATATCACACAAGGGATGCAACCAGTGACACAGAGTCAAATATTTTCTTAACTAAACATACAAGAGAAAAACAAAGCACATGTAAGATATCAGCAACATCACATAAACACAATAAGGACATTTCATTTTTTGGTGGTACTGGCCCTTTAAGTAGTTTGGATAATCCTCTACTAGAGGAGCCTCCCACAAAAAAGCATATACAGAGCAAAAACAAAACAAACGAGAAACAAAAAGGTTTCAATGGAGACAATACATTTTATCTGGTGAAAGAACACCCTCACATTCAGAAACTTATAGCCTCCAGCGATATGCTAGACATCGTATAACTCAGTGAGCGAAGCTGCATTAGAATTTCAAGATGCGGCTCTATATCCAAGAGGTCGCACAGGTAAAATTATTTATTACCACTGAAGACACATTCAGGGTTATTCAAAGAGAATCGAAAAGTCACCGAACGTTCGGTGACTTTTTGTTCTCTTCAATTCGGTGCGATTTGGCGATCCCATTTCGGCGACCCTGCGGTGTATTCAGCAAGCACCACAGGGCCGCCGTAATGCAGGGAAAAGCCGCCGCAAATCCGACGAACACTCACTGCAAAACCCAGGCGAATGCACTCCGAAACACGCAAAAACATCTGGATTAACCCTGCCGAACACGCCGGAGAAACCCGACACTGCAGATGAATGGAGTGAAAGAAAAAAAAAAAAAACGTACACTTGAATGTATGAAAACTGAAACGCTGTTTGCAAAGAAACTACTGAGCAAAAATATCTGAAATTTAAATAGGAGATCCTATGAATGATGATAAAAAGGGCTGATACAGAAAAAAATGTTTTTTTTAAAAAAATAATTTTTTATTCTTTCAACAAAATCACGAAAAATGCTTAAAGCTTGACAAATTTGCTTTGGAGCCAGCTACAAAAGTTAGGAGCCAACCTTTCGGCGAGGATTTGCCTTTATCAAGGTATACCTTGATAAGGAGAATCCTCGGGAACCTGCCTCTGCATCTGGGAGTTGGTTTGTACGGACCCAAATTATGATTTTAGCTGCATCTATTTATTTATCACCTGGTGCTTTTGGTGTTAGATATTTTTTATGCATGTGGTCTTTTGGCTACTTTTTTGGAGCCTAGAAGTGTAGAGCTTCTAAAATAATAGTGTGTGTGTGTGTAATAGGGTGTCCAATGACAACAGAGCAAAGAAAATAAGTAAATAAAACCATATCAGAATGTCACATGGTAATATATATATATATGTGACGTTCTGATATGGTTTTATTTACTTATTTTCTTTGCTCTGTTGTCATTGGACACCCTATCACACACACACACACACACACACAAATGTAGGAGACAGGAAGAAAACATTGGAGCCAACTAGATGTTTTTAGATGCCATAGACTGGTGTAAAGTAAACTAGAAATTTAGGAGCCAGGAGTAAAATTCTAGGAGCCAGTGGCCAACAGGCTCTTGGCTTTGTCAAGCCGTGGCTTAAAAGATCAAAAAGAAAATCTATAAATAGAGACTTTTTACTGCAGAATATTATAATCAAGGATTTATTAGATATTGAATTAAAACGGGAATATTTTTAACATTGAAGCCTATGGGATTCGCCTGAATAAGGCTAAGGTAGACTAACGCAGTATTAATGTGCGTTTAGCCGCACAAAATCACGGCCGTGCTAGCAGCAAATTACGTACAACGCAAGCGGACGCATTTTTTCGAGAACGTCAAACTGCTAGTACTGACGTACAGAGTGCGCTGCGGCCGCATAGCGCCGTGTGTGCGTGATTAGGAGACGTCAGACGCTGCTAATGTCCGGCCTACATAGCGTCCAGACGCAAAAAAGTGTTTTATTGATGATCCGTACAAAATCACGGACGAAAATGCGCATTGTATGACCGCATTCGCGTATTCCGTGAAAAATTGCGGCCATTCGTTCGAACGCACTTTTTCACGGACAACGCGAAAAATGCGTTAGTCTGACCCTAGCCTAAACCTGCCGAATTAAACCACCGAATGGCAGGGCATTTCGGGAACCTTTCACTGCTGGTTTTTGTTCTCTGAATAGACGAAGCAGTGCTTCGGGGATTCACTGCCCTCGAACAGGCACCGTATGTGTAGGCAATTTGCCAACATTTGGCTAACGGCCTGCTCTCTGGATAGCCGAATGGCCAGGAAAGGTAACCAACCGTATGCTGAATTTCAGCGTTCGGTTACCTTTCGCCATTAATTCGGATCTCTTTGAATAACCGATTGGATTTATGGAAATAAGGCACAACATTTATACAACAACAACAACATGTACTGAGGCGCGTGCAGTTAGCAAGTGGCTGCGAGGGATAGATTAGCATATCACAACGGAACGCTCTTCTGCAATTCAGTGCTTAGCACCTCCAGTTTAGCAATTGCAGCGGAAGGGATTGTGGCTGCAAAGCCAAGCTAGAAGCTGATTGGCTCCTGACCAGTAGAACCAGGAAGTCAGTACAGCTTTTAGCCCAAGTTGCAGAGGCGCGTTTAATACCTCAGCCGCTGCAAGTGCTAAGTTAGCAACTTGCCATTGAACGCCGTTCAGCCACTCAGCGCTGCTAACTTAGCTACTCGCAGCATCTCCTCGGGTCGCTGCAAGTGCTGAGTGTGACGTATTAAAGATGGCCGCCGCCATGAAGCAAGTAACAATTCCGTACAGCAAGATGGCCGCCGCCACGAAGCAAGTAATAATTCCGTACAGCAATGTTAATTTTGAGGTTTTTGTTCACCAAAGCACAAAATATTTATTATTTCCCCCTGCACATAGACATATATTACAGCTCAATTTATATTTTGTTTAAGAAGTAAACATAACGTTTATTCAATAAAATCTATCATTTGTGGTGTGTGCGTACAAAACGGAATTGTGCTGACTGCTTTGCTTTATCATATTTTGTCCGATTGATACGAAAAACAATCTGAATCTTTCATTGAAAAAAAAATCGGCCATTTTGGATTCGAAATACGCATCCAAAGCGTTCAATGACCCTGCTGCAGCAAACTGAATTGCTGCGCTGCAGCAATTCAGCAGCTGCTGAGGTATTGAACGGGGCTCAGAGCCCCATTCAATGCTTCAGCAGGGTCATTGAACGCTTTGGATGCGTATTTCGAATCCAAAATGGCCGACTGTTTTTCGTATGACTCGGACAAAATATGATAAAGAAAAGTAGTCAGCACAATTCCGTTATGTATGCCCACACCACAAATGATAGTTTTTATTGAATAAACGTTATGTTTACTTCTGAAACAAAATATAAATTGAACTGTAATATATGTCGATGTGCAGGGGTAAATAATAAATAAATATTTTGTGCTTTGGTGATTAAAAACCTCAAAATTAACATTGCTGTACGGAATTGTTACTTGCTTCATGGCGGCGGCCATCTTTACTACGTCACACTCAGCTACTCGCAGCATCTCCTCGGGTCGCTGCAAGTGCTAAGTTAGCAGTGCTGAGCACTGAGTGGTTGAACGGCGTTCAATGTCAAGTTGCTAACTTAGCACTTGCAGCGACTGAGGTATTGAACGCGCCTCAGCTTTTAGCCCAAGTTTCTGCAGCAACCAGGTTCACTTCAAAGCAGCAGCTCGACAGCAATTGAACGCACCTCTGCACTAAATATAAAACATTATCGTGATAACCCCACAGACCTCATATTCATTGCTGGTATGATTTTTTTTTTACTCTGGGTTTAAGGACAAACTGTACATGACAATTCACGCAAAGATAAAACATGTGATCTAACAGGTGTGAGAGGAAAAAGATGCAAAATACTTACAATTCATTTAACGAAAATAAAACAAAAAACCCAAAACACGGTTTTCATTTCAGTAGCTCTCCAGCACCTTCCAGTGATGTAATGTAAGACCCTCCAATTAGTATCCTGATAACTCACTGTTTCATTAGCCCAACCCAAAGATTCTGGACACAATTGCTTATTCACTAAACTGGGAAACATGGCACACTGAAACCAAGACGAAAGGGGCTATTCAATAAGAGCCAAACTTGCCCTAAACTGTGACTTTCACCATTAAGTGCAATTTCGGAGCAGTTTGTCTATTCCCTAAAGCAGGGGTCAGCAACCTTGGCTCCCTGATGTTTTGGGAACTACATCTCCCCTGATGCTCAGTCACCCATTAGGCTGACTGAGCCACATGGGAAATGTAGTTCAAAACATCAGGGAGCCAAAAGTTGCTAACCCCTGCCCTAAACTCTCAATTCACAAATACTGGCGAATTGACAGTGAAATACGATGCAGTTCGCTGCAATTCGGCGCCAGTGAGATTGTCCCATAGAGAAGTAATGGCTAATCTATTCACACAACGCCAAACTGCACCAAAATGTCAGTGAAATGCCCTGATTGTAAACCTGTCGCACTGAACCACTGACAAAGTCGAATCCCATAGGATTCAATGTAAAAACAATATTATTGTTTGTACTATTTTTTTTTTTTAATTTCAACCATTTATTCCTTTTCAGTTTCAGCAAAAAGCCTTGTTATTTACTTATTAGAAATTCAGGCAACATGTTTGATTCCCATTTTTCTTTTATTCTGCAGCAGACCTTTTTATTATTATTTTTCACAGGACCTTTTTTAATTATTTCCACACATGTTCATGCATATTTATGGTTTTAAATGCCTTTTTTAAAAAGAGCATAGTTCGGGGGGGGGGGGGGTTCTGCGGTGATATACTGTAACATGATAAACACCTAAACGTTGTGTCCAAAATCAATGAGATAAAACAGAAGTACAGAGATGGCCAATAAAGGGTAAAAACGTTTATTATTAAAAAGGTGCTGATGGACATTGCAGAAGTGACCTGTGCTTCCCTGTTCAGATCTCATAAATAAAAGGGCAACCAGAACTGATGTCAAGGAAGTCTCCTCTGTTTCCTCCTACTTTCTGATCAAGAAGATGAAGCCAGTTACCCTTCTAAGGCTGGGGTCATACGAACGTGCGTTTACCCACACTTTATGACGGCCGTGGTAGCAGCAAATGACGTCCAACGCAGGCCCACACGACGTACGGCCGCACGAAAGTTCGGCTGCGCAACGCAAGCGGCAAATGAACGCATTTTTTGCAAGAACGTCGAACCGCTAGTACTGACGTACAGAGTGCGCTGCGTCCGGATAGCGGCGTGTGTGCGTGATTAGGAGACGTCAGATGCTGCTCATGTCCGGCCAACATAACATCCAGACACCCAAAGTTTCCTAGTTTGGATCCGTAAAAATCACGGCCGAAATTGCGCATAGTATGACCGCTATCACGTCTACCGTGAAAAAATGCGTTCGGACGCATCAACGCACTTTTTGAAGGTAGACGTGAAAAATGCGTTCGTCTGACCCTAGCCTAAGTCCCATGAGCAAGAGGAGCACGACGAAACAATAAGAAGAACTAATAAAAATGTAACAAATGCAATTATCTCGAAGATATCAGAAACAGGCTGGCTATAAGCTTGTCAAGCACGGCTGATCTGTTGAAGCCCTAACAAGAAAACCCAAGAGCCTCAGCCAACCACATGTTTTTTTACGAACAAAGGCACATTTTCTTTGTCTATTCCTAGGGCAATAGTCAAAAAATTTACAGGGTTATCCAAAGAGATTCGAAAAGTCACCGCACGTTCGGTGACTTTTCGTTCTCTTCAATTCGGTTCCTTTTGCCGATTGCATTTCGGTGACCCTGCGGTGTATTCAGCAAACAGCACAGGGTCCCCGAATTGCAGGGAAAAGCTGCCGTAAACTCACCGAAAACTAACCGAATGCACGCTGAAAACAAGCAAAAACATCTGGATTAACCTTCGAAGAGGAGCCGAACAGGAGCCGAAAAGGAGCCGAATCACACAGAGCCGAAGCAGCTGTGACGCAGAGGAGGCAGTGAATAAATTAGAAAAACCATTTGTATGAATCTGGGAAAAAGAAACGCTGTTTGCAAAGAAACTACTGAGCGAAAATGTCTGAAATTTTCACAGGAGGTCCAGGGAATGATAATAAAGAGGGCTGTTACAAAAAAAATAAGCAAACTGAAAAAAAAAAAAAAAAAAAAAATCGGACTTTTAATTTTTTTTTAAAAAATTCAGAAAAATGCTTAAAGTATCCTAAAAAATCTATAAATAAAGAGACTCTTTGCTGCAGAATTTTATAATGAACGGTTTATTAGATATTGAATTAAAACGGGAATATTTTTAACATTGAAGCCTATGGGATTCTCCTGAATAAACTTGCCGAATTAAACCACCGAATGGCAGGGCATTAGGGGAACCTTTCACTGCTGGTTTGTGTTCTCTGAATAGCCGAAGCAGTGCTTCTCTATGGGGATTTCACTGCCCTCGAACAGGGACCGAACAGGCACCGTATGTTCAGGCAATTCGCCAGGATTTGGAGAATTGCCTGCTCTCTGGATAGCCGAATGGCCAGGAAAGGTAACCGAACCCTGATTTTCAGCGTTCGGTTACCTTTCTCAAGCAATTCGAATCTCTTTGGATAACCCTGTGTGGACCCTATTCCATTCTTCACAATAAATGGAGAAGTTACATGTTTCCCTGTAGCATCCTCATTTTAGCGTGATATTCCGGGGCAGGTGCTACCTCGGCCCCTTGTCCTGGAATGTAGCGCTAATCTCAATGATACTCGCAGTAGTGCTTTCGCACCGCCACGAGCATCATCTCCTGGAGTCCATAGGACTCCATGGAGGTTTGCTCGTCTGGGCATCGCAATCTCACGAGATCACGCAGCGCCATGGAATAATTGCGGAGGGAGATTGGGAACCATTTGTTCCCATTCTCACTCTACTCTCGGCACAAGTAGACGACGGATCGGGCCACGATTCTCGCTGCGGGATGAGAGGCGAGTATTGGATTGGGGGTGGGGTGCTAAATGATTTTGCAAAAGTAGGATAATTTAGCAGCAGCTTTTAGGCTCGGGTCAGACGAACGCATTCTGTGCGGACTGTGCGTCTGTGCACAACGGACATACTTTCTGACTGACGACAAGGTAGTGGCCACACAGTCAGTTTTTGTGACTGACGGTTATTTTGACTGATGTAGATGGGAAATAAAAATGAAAATGAATAAACATTTTGTCCGTCAAAAATGCTGGACGTCAAAAATGTAGTCCGTCTGACTATGTTCCATCACTCACACACAAAGCTATGCGGACGTTGCGGACGCAGCGCACTCTGTGCGTCCGTTCTAGCGGTTTGACATTCATGCCTAACTTGCGTCTGGTGCCACGTGCGTGTGTGGGTCTCTATTGATCATAATTGTATGCTACCACAGACGTTAAAATGTGAGGCAACACGGACGTGAACACTGCGCTTGTCTGACACGGGCCTTAGCTAAAATGTTGGCGTGTGCGTCGCTGCGGTAGTTAGCGCTAGCATTTTGTATTACCCAACTTAACGAAACGCTGATTAATGATTACGCTCCCCATGTTAAGTATAGGATGCACAAAGGTCAGTAAGCTCGTTCAAGCTAGCGACGTCACCGATGCGCTAATGGATTTATTACGGGTATAACGTCAGGAAGGTAATAATGGGGGGGGGCATGCTTTAAACTCCCTCATCCTATGGTTAGGAGCCAGAGGGGAATCTCTAGGAGCCACTGGGGACCTGGATCACGAGTATCTCAGGAGTTTTGGGGTCTGTGGATTTAACGATGAAATTAGCACTCTGTCACGCATGTCCCGTGGTCCTTCAAGAGCCTGACTTCCCAACCCTGGCATTTAAAAAGGAGAAAATTAGGATGCACCAAAGAGGCCAATGCAAGTGCAGCTCCTCAAGCAGCTGCTACACTTCATCTTTAAACACGCAAAGGATGACCTTTCCACTCAGAAATAGCCTGGTATCTGCCACTCTCCAGTATCTTGTCAATGGGAGTCAGGTTCCTTTCTCAGAAAAGTTGTACTGTCCAACTTTGTGACTACACGGCTGGGGCAGAAACCTCTGCTCTCTGTGCAGGGTGTCTAGCGGCTATTAATGTGGATTTTACACAACAATTCATCCTTTACATTAGAATGTAAGAGCCCTCTCCAACTCTCCATGGTATGTCTGGCCTTAATTTATTGTGACACCTGTACTGCGCTGCAGAGTATGTTGGAGCAATACAAATCAAGAATAATAACAATTAGCTACTGAATAGCACTTTCCTCCAGTAACTAACGAGTCTGTTCACAAAACATCGAAATTGTGCGCAGTTTCGGTGCTTTGTTTTTCACTGCATTTCTGCGATTCCATTTCGCTGAATTCACCATTTTGCGAATGTTCACTGTATTTTGCCGAGATTGGAGTCGGCCAAAAAGTTATCAGACGCCAAATTGCACCAATAACCACGAATTGGCATCGGCGAATTCCACCGAACTAAGGAAAAAAAAAATGTAGTCTCCTATTCTCATAGGACTTTAAATCAATAAAATGTGTCTAAATGATAATAATATTATTACTACAAATAAAAGTGTCAAAAAAAAAAAAAATATTAAAACAAATTTGCGAAAAGTGAAAACAGAATAAATAGTATTTAAAAAAATAAAAAAATAAATTACTTTTTTTACATTGAAACCTGTGGGATTTGATGGTTTGAGCCCAACGAATTAAAGCACTGAAAATTTGGGCATTTCGCCAGAATTTTGGCGCAACTCGCCATTCTGTGAATAGAAGATACGATAGTCTATGGGAAAATTTTGGTGCGGCCGCATTGCACCGTATTTTGTGAATAGACAAATTGCACCGAAGGGTTAAAAGTCACCATTCAGTGCCAATTGGGAGGCTAGTTAATAACCCTTTAAGTTACTGGTAGTCAGGAAACGTATCAATTTGTTTCACTTTCTTAAATAGACGGAGAGACCATTTTTTTTTTGGGTCATGAAAAGTTTTCAGATCAAGGTTTTAAAGTGATCAATAAAAGGTGACATGGTTCTGTTATATTATGTAAATGATATGGAATGCTGGGAAATCACAGTAGGCTTTTATTTTCAGATTTATTTTGCAGCAAATCAACAGCAGATACCAATCTTATCTCTGGGTGTGTAAAAGAATGAAACCTTGAATCCACAAAGCAGGGATAGGGCACTGGAGCAAAGAGAATGGGAGAAGGAAAAACAGGGATAGGGTGCAAACATATTTAGGGATACTCTTGTATTGTTTAATTGTATCTACTGTACTGCATCAGGATTCTCTTTATAGGTTTCAGAAGGTTTTCCATAGGAGTACCTTTGTTTTTTAGACTTGTGCACCGATTTTTTTTTTTCGGTTCGGTTCGTTCGGATTTTGTAAATTTTCGTTTCGACTTTTTTTTCGTGATTTCGGAAATTTTCGTGCTTTTCAGAACATCTGTTCTCCTCATTTCAAAGTGTCTATTCGTTTTGATGTAAACGAATGGTTTTTCGGATACGATAATTCTGCCGATACGATAATTCTGCCATTGAGATTTCCCATGTTTTACAAGAAGGATACATTGAGATTTCTCTGGTTTCCCGGGAAGGATACATTGAGATTTCTCATGTTTTACAAGAAGGATACATTGAGATTTCTCTGGTTTCCCGGGAAGGATACATTGAGATTTCTCATGTTTTACAAGAAGGATACATTGAGATTTCTCTGGTTTCCCGGGAAGGATACATTGAGATTTCTCATGTTTCACAAGAAGGATACATTGAGATTTCTCTGGTTTCACAAGAAGGATACATTGAGATTTCTCTGGTTTCACAAGAAGGATACATTGAGATTTCTCTGGTTTCACAAGAAGGATACATTGAGATTTCTCTGGTTTTCCAGGAAGGATACAAAATTACCGAAAAATACGATGTCCGAAATTACTGAAATGGAACGAAAATGAATTTCGATTTTACACATTTCTAGTCCATTCGAATATTCCGAAAAGTTTTCGTTTCGGCTCGGAAATTTTTTCGGATCTGCCGTTTTCGGATCCGAAAAAAAAAAAAAAAGGGGGGCCGAATCGGGAAATTTCGTGAAAATTCCGAAACGCACATCCCTATTGTTTTTACTTTTCTAGTTCAATACCCTGCATCATCATTCTGCCACCGTCTCTAAACCGAAGGATAAATCAAATCAAAATAAGCTTTATTGGCAGGACCAAATACATTTTAGCATTGCCAAAGCATATGGGGAGGAGGGGGGTAGTGGGACATATATATGGGGGGGAATGGGCCAGTCCATGGACATTATCAGGGGTAAGGGATAATGTGAAGGGGGATGGGGGCGAGTCCGTGTTGGGGATTTATAAGTCCAGGATCTCTCATGTTCCCCTCAGTCTGTGACATTCTGCGACGTATTGGGCAGATATTTTCACCGCCGATAATTTGATAATCTCAAATCTCCCCTCCCTTACTCCTCAACACTGAACTATGTGGGATGAAATCGTAACCCCTGGTTTGTTTTTTTCTGTGGGGTTATTTTAATATGTTAGAACATGGGTTAGGTGATTTTCAGATTGCAAAATCACTAATAGGGTTATTCAGAGAGGTGAAAACCAGGAGAATTGGCAGGAGAATGAACACTCTAGACCAAATAGCCGATTTGGAAAGTGAGATAAATGGGAGGATTTTTCTGGTTTGGCTATTTTAACCTAGAATTTTTAATTCTTGGTTTTCACCTCTATCTGAATAACCCTGTAAGAGTCAGAGGTTCTTTCAGAAATACAGTCTCTACACAAAAGAAGAACGAGCTACATTGGAATAGCTTGTTCTTCTCATTCTAAGCTTGTGGCAAAACAGGAAAAGCCCCTGCAACCATTAGAACAGCTCAAGCCATAAACTTATCAGCAAAATCAGTAATAGGGAAGTAATAAAAGTTGTGTGTGTACACACCCTGGTTTTACAGGTTGCACATCTCTGATCCTTTACAAAGAGGCACTAGTTACAAGCATTTAGGCTAGGGTCAGACGAAAGCATTTTCCCCCGCGAACGTGAAAAAGTGCGTCCGAACGCATTGACGTATTTTTTCACGGAATGCGCAAAAACGGTCAGACGACGCGCATTTTCGGGCGTGATTTTGTACGGATCGTCAATAAAACTCTTTTTGCGTCTGGACGTTATGTAGGCTGGACATTAGCAGTGTCTGACATCTCCTAATCACGCAAACACGCCGCTATGCCGCAGCTGCGCACTCAGCACATCAGTACTAGCGGTTCAGCGTTCTCAGAAAAATGCGTTCAAATTCCACTTGCGTTGCACGGCCGGACTTTTGTGCGGCCGTACATCGTATAGTGGCCGTCATTGCCCGTCATCTGCTGCTAGTGCGGCTGTAATTATGTGCGCCAGAACGCACGTTAAAAGTGCGCTGGTCTGACCCCAGCCTTATAAAGCACCACCAAGTTACGTAGCGCTGTACAAAGGGAGAGACAGAATAACAGATACACATACACATTACACACACAGAACAGTAGGTGAGAGGACCCTGCTTGAGAGCTTACACTACCACTTACATAAGCTGTAACTACATTGCATGTGATGTGCATTATAAATAAAAACATTATAAAACACATGCTGCTGTTTGATGCAACATTAAATTTACCAAACTCTTAGGACAAGTCTCACGTTATAGCTGTGGGAAAGAATAAAACACTGGGGAAAGAGTCAATGGGGTAGTGGAGGGTATGTTTATACATGGCTTCATGGGGATTTATTGTGTTGTCTAGGCTACCCAAGATAGTAGATGGCAGCTGAATGAGATCTGATAGTATGCCAAGATCGATTTAATTTGCCCCCGGCGATGTCCTTTGCATACATCCCACACAATGCAATCCTTAGTCACTCCATTCTATACCCATTACAACACAGTGAGGAGCAAGTGCTGTAAAGATACTGTAGGGGGTGGGGGGCTGTTTACAACACAAAATATCACACAAAAGGATGCACCCAGTGACACATGTAGAGTAAAACTAAACATACAAGAGAAAAACAAAGCACATGTAAGATATCAGCAACATGAAACAAACACAATAAGGACATTTCATTTTTGGTGGTAGTGGCCCTTTAAGTCGTCTGAGGTTGCCATGTGTCCTTGTGTGAATTAACACTGGTTGTTATGTTTGGGGAAAATCTGCAATAATGAAAACAAACAAACATTCTGTCAGCTGAACACATAAGGCATTGTGGCAGAGCATGTGTCAAAGTATCAACAGCCTGATGTGACGGTCGTCAAGTCTCCATGGAAGAGCAAGCGACTAACTTTGTGTACTGTCATCAAAAAAAATTCTTATTGTCTATGAAAGTGCTCTCTGTTTTTACTATAGAAGGCGTTTGGCCATCTGATCCTTTTCATTGTTGAAGCAGCGCTGTTTAGGGTGGTCAATCGAAGCTCCTATTTAGGTATGCACGTTATCAATCCTTCAATGGAAATGTAGGTCTCAAATCAAAGGGTTAACATTAAATGGGAATTAAAGTATTTAAAGTAAATTTTGATAAATCCACCATCAATCCACACTCTGTGCGGAGGGGGTGCCGGCTAGATTAATTGGCATGCCCACCTTTTAGGTCACCTTCTACACTTTTGGGTGATTATTGTTTAGTCCACGATAAACAGCATTAGGCCCGTGTCAGACGAACGCAGTGATCACATCCGTGTTGCTGCACAGTTTAACGTCCGTCATAGTACTGCGTACGCACAACGCACGTGGCAAACGGACGCAAGTTATGCAAGAACGTAAAACCGCTACCAAGGGCACGCAGAGTGCGTCACATCCGCGTAGCGTTCGGTGTGAGTGATGATATGTCAGATGCAGCGCATTTGCGACGTCCAGCACCTTGACGCACAAAATTACTTTTCATATTATCATTTTTCATATTAATTTTGTTTCCCATAATTCCCCTTTTTTTCTACATCTGTCAACAAAAACGGACCGTGTGGTGTCTACAGTATCTTCCGTCAGTACGTCCATCCTTTGTGTTCGCACGCAGAGTGCGCTCTGACTGCGTTCGTCTGACTCTAGCCTTAAAGAGCCACTTACATAAACTGTAACTAGATTACTTGTGCATTACAAACATTACAGACAAATACATTATAAAACACATGCTGTTTTTTTTCCCCTTTTTGTTTGAAGTAATTGCATGTAAAAAGAAAATAAAATCTGTTTTTTTTTTATCTCCATACTATTTTGTTGATTTTTCTTTTCTTTTTTCCCACGAGACAACATTTACCAAAGGGTTTTCTTAAAACCAGCAGATTAGATAAACCTGATTAGTAAACAGTGTAATGAGATGGAGGAGGGAATGTTTAGATAAGACTGGGGGGGGGCGGCTATTGTTCTTCAGGCTACTCAAGAGATGGCAGCTGAATGAGATAAAACAGGGAGCTTAAAATAGATCTAATTTATCCCCAGTGATGTCCTTTGAATACATCCCAAGCAATACAATGATGTGAGTTGGTGACTGACCCATAGATTCCACACAGTGAGGAGCAAGTGATACTTGCTCTGTGGGGGCCGTGGACAGTTTATAAACACAAAATATCACAATGGATGCACCCAGTGACACATATAGAGGGAAATATTTTCTTAACTAAACATTCAAGAGAAAAACAAAACACATGTAAGATATCAGCAACATCACAAACACAATAAGGACATTTCATTCTTTTTAGTGGTAGCGGCCCTTTAACAAAAATAGTCAAAGTACACATTGATTCTTTAATTAGCATTTTATTAGCAATGTAACAAATAAATCCTCTAGATCAGTGGTTCCCAACCGCGGTCCTCAAGTACCCCAACAGGACAGGTTTTGAGGATTACCTTGGGGAAATGCAGACTGAATCCTGCAATCACTGAGCAGCAAATCATATCACCTGTGCTGTGCTTCAGATATCCTGAAAACCTGGCCTGTTGGGGGTACTTGAGGACAGGGTTGTGAACCACTGTTCTAGATTGTAAGCTCCTCTGAGCAGGGCTCGAGACACCGTTTATGTTCCTATGTTTGTTTGTAATTTTGTCTTGTTCCCACTGGTCATTGTAAAGCACAGTGGAAACTGCTGGCGTAATAATAATAATAATAATAATAAAACACAACTCTTCGAAAAAAAATATTAGTTTTCTTTTCAAACAATTTAAAAATCGAAAGCTGTTGGTAAACAGTGTATATATTTTTCTTTTCAACATGTGCCTGTGAAACAAAACAACAAACCATATTAAATAAATAACTAGTTACAAAACATCATCATATATTCTTTTCAATGCCAACCTGACGGAATTACCACCAATGAGAACTGGCCTAGGATAAGATGCAATCTGCTAACCTAAGGTTTTCATAAAGTATTAGTTGCACATTGCACAACTATGACCTTGTAGTGTACAGATCGCATTCTTACCAAACGACTGGTGACTGACAGCCCCAGCAAGTGATAACCAGCGAAAGCCAGTGGCAGCAGGAATTGCAAATCACAGGATTTCTGCATGAGTGTTTCCCATCCTATTCCTGTATTTTTATTTAATACAGAGACATTGTGACATATTTTAAATCGCACGGCGGAATTACACGGAAGCAGGAAAGGAAAGACTGGCTGGGGCAATGGAAGGATCAAATCTTATGTACTGTGGAGAAATACGATCATGTCATGATTGCCTGGAAGACTTAAATAATTTTACAATAATTACCAGATTACTTTTTTAACTGCCCCCCCCCATACAGATCATACTAACTGGAAATAAGCCTGATCAATGATTCGGTAAGCCCAGGCGAATTATTGGGCTCACCCACCTCGTATCATGCAGCTCGAATCCCACCCCTTTGTCAATCTCCGCACTGTCTCCCGGTTTCCTGTAGAACCCAATTCAAAAT
Organism: Leptobrachium leishanense; assembly: GCA_009667805.1. NCBI lineage: Eukaryota > Metazoa > Chordata > Amphibia > Anura > Megophryidae > Leptobrachium > Leptobrachium leishanense. Next base: position 35,891,431 of record CM019069.1, on the reverse strand, counting down.
ATTGGTGCTGAAGTACAAAGCTCTCCTTAGCGGTGCCCCTGTGCATTTTCTCCATTAACAGGTATATCCCGAGATCGTCCGAATACTGAAAATCAGTCATCTGAACCTGGGCCTGGAGGCCCGGCCGAGCTCCCTGCTTGGCCAGCCTCCAGCTCAGCCAGGCCTCTAGGGCCCAGGTTCGGATGAGGTTTTTTTTTACCCGAGCTGCTCCTTCCTCATGACAACGTGTACGGAGCCCAAAAGAGCTGCACACAGCAGGCTCCACGCTCCAGCAGTGCTCCTGGATTACGCGGTCCTCCCGGGCCTATGGCGTGCATATCCTGACGGTGATGAGAGGACCATTCGGGGCCTGCTGATCCACGGTCTTGCATGTGGTTTCCTCTATGGGGCTCCTCGCTCTCACACTCGGCCATGAGCGACACTCACCAGCGTCACCTGAGAGCTGGGCTCCTATTGGCTAAATTGTAGCCAATAGCAGCTGAGGTCCCAGGTGACACAGACAGGTGAGTGTCGCTCGTGGCCAGGGGCTCAACCAGCTTCCAGACTCAAGCAAGCCCCCGTCTCGGCCAGATTTCCAGTCCCAGTTTAAGAATGTGTTTTTCACTTTCAGCCGAAAGCACCATTTTCGGCCGATATTGGCCCCTATTACACTCTTCGCGCAGCGCATTTGCGCGAGGAAAAAACCATTAGCGCATAACGTCCTATTACGACGTTTGCGCAAACGATGCACGTTAACGTCCAACGCGAGTGACCCAGCGGGAGCGCAAGTTCCTGCGCTCATCCTATACTTAACATTGTGAGCGCCAATGCGTTAGTACGGGTATGCGCGCATGGTATTACAATCCTAGCGCAAAATGTAATGCACAACGTTTGCGCGCATCATTATGCGCATCATGGATTTGCGCTCCAAAAAACATGAAGGCTGAAAAAAAAATTCCCCGGATCGGAATACCGCGTTAATTTGCGCGCGCTAACTTTTTTTTCCGTGCGCAAAAAAAAAAATTGCGCTGCGTGAGCGCATTTGCGCGAAGAGTGTAATAGGAGCCATTGTCGGTGGCCGAAATTTCAGTGCATCCCTAAATGTGGTTTCCACCGTAGTAATTTAGCAGAGGTTTCACTATAGTTATAAAGGTGTTCCAGTCAAGGATCTCTCACTGTCACCATTGATTTGACCGTAGTTTGTATGGAGGTCGCCACTTTAGGCTAAGGTCAAACAAACGCATTGAATTCGCAGCGACCGTCAAAAAGTGCGTCCGAACGCATTGACGTATTTTTTCACGGAATGCATTTTCGTGTGTGATTTTTTACGAATCGTCAATAAAACTCTTTTTGCGTCTGGACGTTATGTTGGCTGGACATTAGCAGCGTCTGACATCTCCCAATCACGCACACACGCCGCTATGCCGCCGCAGCGCACTCTGTACGTCAGTACTAGCGGTTCTGTTTTCTCGAAAAAATGCGTTCATTTTCCACTTGCGTTGCGCGGCCCGACTTTCGTGCAGCCGGACTTCGTATATTGGCCGTCATTTGCTGCTAGTGCGGCCGTGATTAAGTGCGCCTAAATGCATGTTAAAAATGCGTTAGTCTGACCCCAGCCTAAATGTCAGTGAAGTATTGTTACCGGTGTTATTTACAAACACCAATGAAGCAACAGTAATATCTGTAGTTACACTTTTTAATGGAGGAACAACCATGATACCGCTGTTCAGTGTTGTTTAACTTTGTAGGAACGCCGCCCGTGGTATGGCTTTTTCTCCTGTGGATCTTGGAATATGCAGAGGTTAGTGGAAGCACATGGCTGGGTATCAGGCTAGGGTCAGACGAAAGCATTTTTCCCTGCGAACGTCAAAAAGTGCGTCCGAACGCATTGACGTATTTTTTCACGGAATGCGCAAAAACTGTCAGATGACGCGCATTTTCGTGCGTGATTTATTACGGATCGTCAGTAAAAAACTTTTTTGCGTCTGGACGTTATGTAGGCTGGACATTAGCAGAGTCTGACATCTCCTAATCACGCACACACGCCGCTATGCCGCAGCTGCGCACTCTGTACGTCAGTACTAGTGTTTCTGCGTTCAAGAAAATGCGTTCAAATTCCACTTGAGTTGCACGGCCGGACTTTTGTGCGGCCATACATCGTATATTGGCCGTCATTCCCCTTCATTTGCTGCTACTGTTGCCGTAATTAAGTGCGCCAGAACGCACGTTAAAAGTGCGCTGGTCTGACCCCAGCCTCAATCAGCACGGGTTCCACACAACACGGTACGGCTATTAGTCCTCACACCTTTTAGAAGCCAAAGAAAAAAGTGATGCCGGTCTTGATACATATGGCCGCTATAATTAGGAGTAAAATGATATAAATGTTTCGGCTCAATACAGGTGCCTTGATCAAGAACTTGATAACGGCTTGTGTATCGAGGTGAAACGGTCTTACATTCTTACTCCTATTAAAGCAGCCATATCAAACCCTGCATTGCAACCAGCATGCCTATATATCTTCTGTGGATAGCCAAGGTATCCACCGTAGCCATGACGACAGCGAACATCGGTGCTTTGTGAATTAGCCATTTAAGATTTTCCCGCCCCCCAAGTAAATGCATACATTAAATATTGCACAACGTGGCCCTGGGCCGTGCATTACTCGAAGTCTTCAAATTAACAAGGTTTTGTATAAATCACTTTAAATCCCGGCGCCTTTACTGTAAATCTCGAGTACAATAGTGGATTATGCAATGTGTCCTGACTCACACTTCCTTTGGGTAAAGCACATGTGAGCAGCGTGTCTGCTGCATGCTTCCTTAATGACCAGGTAACTTATTAACGTTAATGTGCTATTCCCAAGAAACAAAGTCTCAATAAATAAAAGCGGCAAGGTACAAATATACAGGAAATAAGAGACGGGCTCTTAAACCGCAATCAAAAAAAATTAAAGGGGGCGGAAAAGAGATATTGACTTTAGTGACAACATTAAGTAAATGCTAGACCAGGGACTCTTTTGTTTCTATCTCTAAGGAAACGAACACCCATTAAATCTTTCCTGCACTGCGATGATCTGCTTTTAAAGGATGTTCTGCAGTGACAGGACACTTCTTCTAAACAGGAATAAAGAGGATGTAAAATAGGAAAATACTTATTTAACAGGATTACTGTTGGGTTTAGGTACGGTCCAGAATTCACTATGATGCCCCTTTAAAGCTGTAGATGTTGCCATTGGGTGCATATCGGTGTCAGGGGTTAAGAATACAATGACAGCCTTTAGGCCACTATATAAAACACATAAGAACAATAAACAAGAAGAGAATGTTTTATATACACTGTGCAATAAAATGAGACTAGCCTGGATTATTTTAATGCGAACAATAATTATCATAAAAGATGTTTATCTGCTAGCCTTTATTTATTGTATCTGCTGCATTCCCAGCATTCCAGATGTACTGAATATATATGCATACCAGGGATATGAGGGTCCCTGCAATCTAGGTCCACTACATCTGGGGTGCTACTTTTTAACCATCACAAGGTGAGAGGATGTGCTGTGTTATAGAAAATATCATTAAAAGAATAGTTTCTATAGAGGTGACAGAAGAGGAATGTTTGCACCACACACACACACACACAGACCTGAGCAGCAAATACTCACCCACAGGTCACACAAATTGCTGTTACCACGCAGGGATGAGCAAAAACACAAGTGTATTCTTCCTGTCCTCAGCAGCAGAGATCCTGAAATGTGAAAAGCAGCGGGTCAGTCACAGGGGCCAGCATCCAGGGGCCACCTGTTCATTTCAGGCAGGGCTGAGCAGGAGACATGCGAGTGTCAGGGAGGCCCATCAGCCCAACGCGGAAGTAAAACAAGCACAGCCTGATTACTGAAGCTTTGCTGCTCCAATCGGTAAACAGACTGAGGGGCTCGCCGTCCAATGAGAGGTCTGGATTGTGTCCCGCCTCAGAATGTTTGCATCAGGCTGTTGCAACACAACGTTCTGTGCACTCTGAGCCCTGGGCGTGAGAATAACCAGTGATGATAAAAGGGTGGAGAGGTACTGGTACCTGGTACTTATGCAGCTAAAAAGTATATGGTTTTATTTTTGTAAACCTTACAATTTTAAATGTCAAATTATAAAGGAAATAAAAAAAAAATTTGATGGTGGGTGCTGTAATAAAACATATTATGGCTTCTGATGACTGTGTATCTAGATGTTTATTTGATACGATTTGTTATAAATTCGGTTCATAAAGGCACAGGTTGAAAACACTGTTTACAAACAACTTACCATTTAAATTGAGTGAAAGAAAACTAACAGTTTGACATGTTAATTGTTACTTTGGAAATATGTGTTGTCTTTGCTTTTGACAGGAATAAAGACCAGGGAGTCCATGAATTGAAATACAATAGATCTGCAATAAATGACAACATAAGTGCCAGGTTATACACTGCATTACAGGCACGCTATACATAAGCTGTAACTAGATTACTTGTGCATTACAAATAAAACCACATTATAAAACACATGTTGCTGGTTTTTTTTTCTGTTTGAAGTATTTGCATGTGAAAAAAAAAAATTTGAATACAACCCACATAATATAATGATGTGAGACGTGTCTGACCAATTCACTCCATTCTATAGCCAAAACCACAAAACAGTGAGGAGAAAGTGATGTAAAGATACTGGGGGCGGGCAGTTTAAAACACAAAAATAAAATAAAAAGTAAAATATTTTCATAACTAAACATACAAGAGAAAAACAAAGCACATGTAAGATATCAGCAACATAAAATAAACAAAATAAGAAAAATTATTTTTTGGTGGTAGTGGGCCTTTAACCCCTTAACGCTAGGCGAGTTGTGTTCCACTTTTTACTATGCAGGGTTTTTTTCATATTGTATTAATAAATGTTATAATTTTTTATACACACCCCAAGTGTTGGCGTTTTCTATATTTCTTATATGTGCTATATTGGAAGCTATACACCCATTGCATTAGAAACTACCACTCCAAGGTTTGACCAAGGGGTTCAGGTGGAATGGATTATCCCAGGTGAACGACATCACCTCTGATCTCCTTACCGCCCCAGGATGTACTATGCCGTACTGGCAGTGGGATGGGTTTGAAGACGCAGGGCGTACAGGTACGCGCCACTGTCTTCAAAGGGGCTGCATCGGCCCATCCCCACAGCCTGACGCACTGAAGCGCACGGCACGCATCATTGGCTGCATGAGGACGGCCTCAACTCAGGCCATGCAGCCAGAGCTGTAGCTAGCTCCTTTTGCACCCGAGGCAAAAACAGAAAATTGTGCCCCCCCCCCACATTTTAAAAATCAGAGTCCCCGACCAGTGGCGCAGTGCTAAGCCCCTGGATGCTCCCCGCGACCAGAAGCAGTGGATCGGACCACCCTTTGTACCCTACATATATAGTGCACACTTAGTACATGTACAAATACAGTACACACAGAATACATGCATGTATAGCAAAAGAACATATAGCATAATATACACACCCCCCAGAATAATATACACAGCACTGAGCCCCCAGACTATTTTCCCCAGTTCACATGGATATCGCCCCAGCTCACCTCTCCTTGCCGGCGGACGCTTGCTTCCTGCTTGAACGGCCGCTGACAGGAAGTGCAGCTGCTCGCACTTCCTGTCAGCGGCCGTTCAAGCAGGAAGCAAGCGGCCGTCGGCAATCATTTCGGGGTGGGCGCTTCACAGCTGTGAAGGGGCGCAGCCATGGCTCGAGACCTGCTGGAAAGCTGCGGGAACCGGTTCCCGCAACCTGCGTTCCCGCAGCGTTCCCGCAGGACTCGAGCCATGGCTGCGCCCCTTCACAGCTGTGCCCGAGGCAGGCGCCTCCCTCGCCTCGCCCTTCCTACGGCCCTGCATGCAGCCAATGATGTTCGCTGCGCGTCAGCTGCAGGGTGGGGTGCAATCTGACGACACCTGTTGGTGAGGCGTACCTGTACGCCTCGCTGGCATTTAGCCACCCCCGATGGGTGATGCCTGCCCGTCGTTAAGGGATTAAGATTGATCACAGGCACCAAGGTTTTGAAGCACGCTTTAAGAAAACCAGAAGAACTGACCATATAAGAATTTTTTATTTATTTATCTAAACTTAGGCAGACAAACATTATGTATTTATGCAGATGCACATTATCTATTATGTATATTTGACTTGGTATACAATTTGCAGTGAAAGGAAACTATCTTGTTTTTTGGCTCTTATATAATGCCTGTCCATCCTACATCAGCTCCCATCCTACTTATCCTACAACCAATATGATGTACTATTAACTTTGGACAGTACTGGACCTTTTGTGCGTGCATGAGCAGTAATTTCAGGGCGATACATTTCTATGTAATCTATACAGTATAGGACACCTATTTACTGCTCCAACTGTATAATAAAACTTTTGTATTTTATTCTATATAATTATTACAAAGGCCTCATTGTGTCGGTCGTAAGCTTCCGCAGAATGTTCAGTATTGATCAACAAACCGTTAGTGCCACTTGTGACTTTTGTAGCCCTAGTCTCCTTAGTGCAGATGGAACTTTTTAATTGAATTTCATGCACAATCCACATCTCTCCCGTTTCCTCTTGCAGCCCTTTTCCAGTCAGTGTCTTTCCCACCAGTCATTTATAGGCATCACTCCATTTCTTTACACTCTATTCTCCCCCTCCTGCTTTCTCTTCTTTCACAACATTCTATTCTTACCTTTAGTCTTTTGCTCTTCTCCCTTCATCCTTTTTCTTCTTGTACAAACTCTAGCTCCGTTTCCAACTATGCAACCTCGTAAAATTTCCTGCATTACTCTGTTACTATTTCATTACTCTCCATTCCTATTTACATTCACACACACACACACACACACACACACACACACACACACACACACACACACACACACACACACACACACACACACACACACACACACACACACACACACACACCAATATCAGGTATCAGGTTTATGGTAACAAAGATGCAGCTTTAAAGCCATGCCAAGAAATTGCAAAGTAAAAACGAGGCTCCAACTCGGCTCTAATTTCTAACCATAACTTTGGTTTCTAACCCTAACCTTAATGTCTTACCCCAAACCTAATTTCTAACCCTAGCCTAAATTTCAAAACCCATTCGATCCCTAATTTCTAAGATTATCCCTAATTTCTATCTTTAATTTCCAACCCTTATCTTATATGTAACTCTAAACATAATTTCTAACCCTAGCGCTATTTTCTAACTTTAATATCTAACCGTAATATGTAACCCAAAGGCTGGGGTCAGATGAACGCAGTGCGTACGTGCGTTCAGCCGCACATTATTACGGCCGTAGTAGAAGCAAATGATGTCCAATGACGGCGAATATACGAAGTACGGCCGCACGAAAGTTCAACGCAAGCGGCAAACGAACACATTTTTCGAGAATGTCGAAACGCTAGTACTGACGCACAGAGTGCGCTGCTTCGGCATAGCGGCGTTTGTGCATGATTTGGAGATGTCAGACGCTGCAACATGTCCGGCCTACATAATGTCCAGAGACGCAAACTTTGGTTACTCAGATTTCTCTTTTTTTATTAGCACCGTCAAAAATCAGTAGTGTAATTGCGCACCGTATGACCGCTATTGCGTCTTCCGTGAAAAAGTGCGTCCGGACGCACTTTTTGAAGGTAGACGTGAAAAATGCGTTCGTTTGACCCTAGCCTAAATCAAATTTCTAACCTCAACCGTAACCCTAATTTCTAACCCTAACCATAATTTCTAACCTTAACCCTAATTTTTAACTTTAAATTCTAAAGCTAATTTGAATTCCTTACCCTAATTTCCAACCCTAACGGTAAATTCCACCCTAACCATAATTTCTAAACATATTTCCTAATATTAGCACTTCAAAATGACAGTCTATTTTGGCCGGAGCATCAAATTCAGACACAATTGAATTGGAGTGTCTTTTCTAAAAGCCTAGGATACACACATTATCAAACGAGTGTCCTGCTACCCTAATGGGCCAACTTCCAAAATGATGTATTATTACTAATGGACAATTTCTGAGTCAACCTTTTTGCATGAGCAGTAAGGCTGGGGTCAGACCAGCGCACTTTTAACGTGCGTTCTGGCGCACATAATTACGGCTGCACTAGCAGCAGATGACGGGCAATGACGGCCAATATACGATGTACGGCCGCACAAAAGTCCGGCCGTGCAACGCAAGTGGAATTTGAACGCATTTTTTTGAGAACGCTGAACCGCTAGTACTGACGTACTGAGTGCGCAGCTGCGGCATAGCGGCGTGTTTGCGTGATTAGGAGATGTCAGACACTGCTAATGTCCAGCCTACATAACGTCCAGACGCAAAAAGAGTTTTATTGACGATCCGTACAAAATCACGCCCGAAAATGCGCGTCGTCTGACCGTTTTTGCGCATTCCGTGAAAAAATACGTCAATGCGTTCGGACGCACTTTTTCACGTTCGCGGGGAAAAATGCTTTCGTCTGACCCTAGCCTAAATCCTAACTGAAAAATTTCTATATATTCTTTAAAGAACACCTATTTGTTGCCCTTTGACCTTATTTATAAAGCCATCAGCCAGTCTTTTGTTTGTTTCTCCTTCCAGTCTGTTTGTCTGTATGTATTTGTAAGTGAAGGTGTTTTTCCCATTGTGTGTCTAACCCTCGAGATTTCCAACCAGATACATTTGATTATTTCCAATTCCAAGGGGACCAAAGAATATCAAACACCCTTTAGCATCTGCTACTACCATGTGAACATGATATGCTGGAGAAAATATTTACTGCGCCTTTCGCTTTGCTATATATTTCTCCAATTAGAACAGGACAAATACCACTCCTGTGTGCTTCAAGTCGTAACGACAACACATAGTAATTTGCCCCCAAGGGTGTCAAAGGCCAATAAGATCAATAAGATATTATCTTTTATTTTGTATACAACATGCTGTGTTATGTCTGCTTCTTTTACTGATCTATACCATGTCCGCCCTCAGGGTTATTTCAGAGGTTGCTATGGAACTACTCTTGGACATTTAAATGCAGACCTTGTTTTCACTTGAAGTTATATTTAATTTCTAGCATTTAATGGAGAAGTCTGTATTACTCACATACACAAGACACATAACTCCGTGATACCCTCATACACAGTACACATTACTGTTAGTTTTATTGCTGTAAAGCTCTGTGATACGCTCATACACACTGCAAATTACTGTGAGTTTTACTGCTGTGGAGCTCTGTGATACACGCATACAAACCGCATAATAGAAACATAGAAACATAGAAAATTGTCGGCAGATAAGAACCTTTCGGCCCATCTAGTCTGCCCAATTACATGGATACTTTACCTGGATTTATCTTTTGTTTAGGATAGCCTTATGCTTATCCCATGCTTGCTTAAATTCAATTACTGTTTTGGCCTCTACCACTTCTACTGGAAGGCTGTTCCATGTATCCACCACCCTCTCAGTAAATGAATGCTTCCTGATGTTACTTTTAAACCTTTGCCCCTCTAATCTAAGACTATGTCCTATTGTTTTGCTACTTTGTTTCCTTTTAAAAATATTCCCTTCCTCTACCTTGTGGATTCCCTTTACGTATTTAAATGTTTCTATCATATCTCATCTTCTTTCCAAGCTGTACATGTTAAGATCATTAACCCTTTCCTGGTAACTTTTCTCCTTCAAGCTGTACACCATTTTAGTAGCCCTTCTCTGAACTCTCTCTAAGATGTCTATATCCTTCTGGAGATACAGTCTCCAGTCCTGCACACAGTACTCCAAGTGAGGTCTCACCAGTGCTCTGTACAGTGGCATGAGCACTTCCCTTTTCCTACTGCTAATACATCTCCCTACAGAACCAATAATGTGAGTTTTATTGCTGTGGAGCTCTCTGATACACGCATACAAACCGCATAATACTGTGAGTTTTATTGCTGTGGAGCTCTGTGATACACTCATATACATCACAAATTACTGTGAGATTTATTGCTGTGAAGCTCTGTGATATGCTCATACACACTGCATAGTACTGTAAGTTTTATTGCTGTGGAGCTCTGTGATACTCTCATACACACAGCACATTACTGTGAGTTTTACTGCTGTGAAGCTCTGTGATACGCTCATACACTCTGCATATTACTGTGAGTTTTATTGCTGTGGAGCTCTGTGATACGATTATTCATATTGCACATTACTGTTAGTTTTATTGCTGTGAAGCTCTGTGATATGCTCATACACACTGCATATTACTGTGAGTTTTATTGCTGTAGAGCTCTGTGATACTCTCATACACACAGCACATTACTGTGAGCTTTACTGCTGTGAAGCTCTGTGATACGCTTATACACACTGCATATTACTGTGAGTTTTATTGCTGTGGAGCTCTGTGATACGCTCATACACGCAGCACATTGCTATGAGTTTTATTGCTTTGAAGCTCTGTGATGCGCTCATTCACATTGCACATTACTGTTAGTTTTATTGCTGTGAAGCTCTGTGATACACTCGTTCACATTGCACATTATTGTTAGTTTTATTGCTGTGAAGCTCTGTGATACAGTGGCGTAGCGTGGGGGGGCTGGGGGGGCCGTGTCCCCGGGCGCAGTTTTCTTAGGGGCGCATAATTTCAAAAGAAATTTGCGCCCCTAAAACTTGAGGCCCGGATTGACCCGCCGGGCCCTTGGGCGCCGCCCAAGGGCCCGCGGGTTGAGGGGACCCAGATGCCGGGCAGCGGGAGTGCCTGCCCGGTCCTGAACAGTGAGTCTGTCCGTGTTGAAGGGGATGCGGCTGCGTGCAGGCGCAGCCGGTCTGTTGAAGGGGATGCGGCTGCGTGCAGGCGCAGCCGGTCACGTGGTCCGGCTAATCAGGTGGTACTGAGTCTCTGTACCACCTGACTGGCCGGACCGTGTGACCTGCGCACGCACACAGCCGCATCCCCTTTAACACGGACGGACTCACATGCTGTTCAGGACCGGGCAGGCACTCCCGCTGCCCGGCATCTGGGCCCCCTCAACCCCTGCTGGATCCGGAGCTGGGGCAATATCCATGTATGAGCTGGCTGCCGCTGGGGCAATATCCAGATGAGAGCTGGGGCAAATCCATGAGCTGGGGCATATCCATGAGCTGGGGCAAATCCATGTGTGAGCTGGGGCAAATCCATGAGCTGGGGGTATATCCATGAGCTGGGGGTATATCCATGTGTGAGCTGGGGCATATCCATGTATGAGCTGGCTGCTGCTGGGGCAATATCCAGGTGAGAGCTGGGGTAAATCCATGAGCTGGGGCAAATTCATGAGCTGGGGCAAATCCATGAGCTGGGGCAAATCCATGAGCTGGGGGTATATCCATGAGCTGGGGGTATATCCATGTGTGAGCTGGGGCATATCCATGAGCTGGGGCATATCCATGTGTGAGCTGGGGCAAATCCATGAGCTGGGGGTATAACCATGAGCTGGGGGTATATCCATGTGTGAGCTGGGGCAATATCCATGAGCTGGGGCAAATCCATGTGTGAGCTGGGGCATATCCATGTGTGAGCTGGGGCAAATCCATGTGTGAGCTGGGGCAAATCCATGTGAGAGCTGGGGCAAATCCATGAGCTGGGGCATATCCATGTGTGTGCTGGGGCAGTATATTCATGAGCTGGGGCAAATCCATGTGTGAGCTGGGGAAAATCCTTGTGTGAGCTGGGGCATATCCATGTGTGAGCTGGGGCATATCCATGTGTGAGCTGGGGCATATCCATGTGTGAGCTGGGGCAGTATATCCATGAGCTGGGGCAAATCCATGTGTGAGCTGGGGCAAATCCATGTGTGAGCTGGGGCAAATCCATGTGTGAGCTGGGGCATATCCATGTGTGTGCTGGGGCAATATCCATATGTGAGCTGGGGTAATATTCATGTGTGAGCTGGGGCATATCCATGTGTGAGCTGGGGCAATATCCATGTGTGAGCTGGGGCAATATCCATGTGAGAGCTGCGGCATATCCATGGGAGAGCTGGCTGGTGCAATATCCATGTGAGAGCTGGGGCAATATCCATGTGTGAGCTGGGGCAATATCCATGTGAGAGCTGGCTGGGGCAATATTCATGTGAGAGCTGGCTGGGGCAATATCCAGGTGAGAAATGGGGTAAATCCATGAGCTGGGGCAAATTCATGAGCTGGGGCAAATCCATGAGCTGGGGTATATCCATGAGCTGGGGGTATATCCATGTGTGAGCTGGGGCATATCCATGAGCTGGGGCATATCCATGTGTGAGCTGGGGCAAATCCATGAGCTGGGGGTATAACCATGAGCTGGGGGTATATCCATGTGTGAGCTGGGGCAATATCCATGAGCTGGGGCATATCCATGTGTGAGCTGGGGCAAATCCATGTGTGAGCTGGGGCAAATCCATGTGAGAGCTGGGGCAAATCCATGAGCTGGGGCAAATCCATGTGTGAGCTGGGGCATATCCATGAGCTGGGGCATATCCATGTGTGAGCTGGGGCAGTATATCCATGAGCTGGGGCAAATCCATGTGTGAGCTGGGGCAAATCCTTGTGTGAGCTGGGGCATATCCATGTGTGAGCTGGGGCATATCCATGTGTGAGCTGGGGCATATCCATGTGTGAGCTGGGCCAGTATATCCATGAGCTGGGGCAAATCCATGTGTGAGCTGGGGCAAATCCATGTGTGAGCTGGGGCAAATCCATGTGTGAGCTGGGGCATATCCATGTGTGTGCTGGGGCAATATCCATATGTGAGCTGGGGCAATATTCATGTGTGAGCTGGGGCATATCCATGTGTGAGCTGGGGCAATATCCATGTGAGAGCTGCGGCATATCCATGGGAGAGCTGCGGCATATCCATGGGAGAGCTGGCTGGGGCAATATCCATGTGAGAGCTGGGGCAATATCCATGTGTGAGCTGGGGCAATATCCATGTGTGAGCTGGGGCAATATCCATGTGAGAGCTGGCTGGGGCAATATTCATGTGAGAGCTGGGGCAATATCGATAACGTGTCCACAGGTTGGGGGGGCGCACAATTCTTGGCTGGCCCCGGATGCTGACAACCCACGCTACGCCACTGCTGTGATACGCTCATTCACATTGCACATTACTATGAGTTTTATTGCTGTGAAGCTCTGTGATATGCTCATTCACACCGCACATTACTGTTAGGTTTATTGCTGTGAAGCTCTGTGATACACTCATGCACACTGTACATATTTGCGAGTTTTATTGCTGTGGAGCTCACACATTCCTGTGTTCTGTGATACATAGAAAATGACTGAACACCAGGCCCCTAAAGAATCAGCTTGGAAAATAAAGACAACCTGACACAGACAGTGGTAAACAGTTAAAACAGTGATGAGAGGGAAAAAAAACAGAAGGCAGACAGAAAGTGGAGGAGGATTGTAGAATGGGGTGATGGGTGTGAAATGCATCTTATTGACAGACATTTCTGTTTCCAATTGCAACTCTTACACCTGTGTCATTTCCATAAATGGATGTTATTATTAGCATGACTAGTATTTACCCCCCCCCTCCATAATGTCCGTTATGAGTATTAAGGTGTCATATGACTTATAAAGAGCATCATCAGTGTAGGTAACCCAAAACGTCTGGGGGAGGACAGCATTCTCAATGCAAAGGCATAATGTTATTAAGCCGATGCAGACTAGCAAATTGGTTTATTAATACACTACCCTTACCCTGCACGACAAGTTAATTTGGGTAAATTCAGCAACTTAAAGGGCCACCCACTACCACCAAATAATGAAATGTCCTTATTGTGTTTATTTCATGTTGCTGATATCTTACATGTGCTTTGTTTTTCTCTCGTATGTACAATAAAAAAAATATTTTCCTCTATCACTGGGTGCATCCATTGTGTGATCTTTTGTGTTGTAAACTGCCCTTCATACACAGTAAAGGTTATTCACAAAACAGCGAACTTGCCACTGAATGGCACTGAACAGTGCAATTTAGTGGCAGTTCATGTATTCACTAAACTAACAATTTGCCAAATACCAAGGGTTGGCGAAATGGAATCACCGAAGCAAACCGTAGTGCGCCAAAGTGCAAAGCACCGAAATTTCACTGAAATGCTGGTGCTTTGTGAATAACCTCTAGTATCTTTACATCACTTGCTCCTCACTTGCTCCGTCTGACTCAAATCATTGTATTGAGTGGGATGTATTCAAAGGACGTCACCGGGGTAGATTAGAAGTATTTTAAGCTCCCGTTCATATCCCATTAAATTGCCAGCTCTTATCTCAGTTAAACATAACAAATAAAAAAATGTAATTTGCGCTTATTCCCATTATACCATGTGAAACTAAACACAATTAGAGGTTTGGTTTCTTATCAATGGCCATTATAAGACTAAGCTCGCCCGCCAAACGTCAAGGCACCTCTAATGAGGGCGAGTCCTATCCAAAATTGAAAACACAGGCGGCTGCATAGCAAACCATACCTGCTCATTCTGCTTGTCAAACATGAGGTAGACTGGTGGGCCTTTATTTATGCTCCCCCAGAAACAAAAGACACGGAGCGGGATCTTGCTGCAGGGATGACCTGGCTGGAAGTACATTGAAACATATAGTACAGGAGGGGTGGGGTCGCACCTATTCCCCGATGGGGCGGCTGCAAGCACCAAATGCATCCAGCCCAACAACATGTGTAAAACATAACAAAGAAAAAAATGTCATCTGTGCTAATTCCCATTATACCGTGTGAAACTAAACACAATTAGAGGTTTGGTTTCTTATCAATGACCATTATAAGACTAAGCTCGCCCGCCAAACGTCAAGGCACCTCTAATGAGGGCGAGTCCTATTCAAAATTGAAACCACAGGCTGCTGCATAGTTACCCTGGAGAACAATAGCCACATGCAGCCTTATCAAAACTTTCCCTCCTCCACATCATTAACTGTAAATTATGGTAGAAGATAAGCACAGCTTCAAAGTAAAACTCACCATAAAATTTTGGTAAATGTTGCATCATGGGAAAAGTCCAGAATCAAGAGATAAAAAAGATAACTTTATTTTTCCTTTTGCAATTACTTCAAACAAAGAAAATAAAGCAGTGCGTGTGTTTTATAAGGTGGTTTTATGTGTAATACACAAGTAAGTTGCAGCTTATATAAGTGGTCGTGTCCCTTTAAGGGTCATTAAATAAAGCATAAACTCCATCAATAGAATAAAATTCTTAATCGCAGGCACATAGAGGACCGATTAATTCAAGGATAACTGTGGAGTGTCCCCCCCCCACATCCCCCCCAGTTCCTACACCCATGGATGTCATGGAGAAGTAGTGTATGCAGCAGCCCCGCAAACACACCTTCAGAAACTTACTACATTGTATAACTCATTCTGCCGCTTTGCACTACATTGAAACTACATGACCCACCATTGTGACATGTTTAAAGAGATAGAGAGATAGATAGAGAGTTCAGAGAAGGGCTACTAAAATGGTGTATGGCTTGAAGGAGAAAAGTTACCAGGAAAGGCTTAATGATCTTAACATGTACAGCTTGGAAAAAAGACGAGACAGAGGAGATATGATAGAAACATTTAAATACGTAAAGGGAATCCACAAGGTAGAGGAAGGGAGTATATTTAAAAGGAAACAAAGTAGCAAAACAGGAGGACATAGTCTTAGATTAGAGGGGGAAAGGTTTAAAAGTAACATCAGAAAGCATTATTTTACTGAGAGGGTGGTGGATACATGGAACAGTCTTCCAGTAGAAGTGGTAGAGGCCAAAACAGTAATTGAATTTAAGCAGGCATGGGATAGGCATAAGGCTATCCTAAACAAAAGATAAATCCAGGTAAAGTATCCATGTAATTGGGCAGACTAGATGGGCCGTAGGTTCTTATCTGCCGACATTTTTCTATGTTTCTATGTTTCTATAAACTGGCCGTCACTGGAATCTAGACGCACCCTTCACCTTTCCAACCTGGTGGTAAGAGCTTTTCTGGGAAGCTGCCACCCTACCTGAATAGGCAGCTTCCCTTAGCAGTTCCCTCATCCTATAACTTCCGATCCAGGACCTGCACCTTGCTTGCAATACCACAACACAAAAAAACAGTGGCTCGGTCCTCATTTTTCTACAGAGCACCAGAGTTATGGAATAACCTCCCAGACGCCATCAAATCTTCCCCCAGTCTAAAGTCACCCTATTAACATGCCTCAATACAGAATGCACCTGTCAACATGTAACATAATGACTATTTTACTTACATATTTATTCTCTGTTAATCTGTATAGTTGTGTTGTTTTTTAATATCCTGCATTGTATTTCTTTGTATTTCTGTAACAACTGTAACATTTCAATGTTCTTGAACCCAGGACGTACTTGAAAACGAGAGAAATCTCAATGTATCCTTCCCGGTAAAATCCTTTATAAATAAATAAATAAATAATGTCATGTGAAATCTTATCCCCAGCCATTACTGCTGTTTGTATTAGGTCATTACTACAAGTAACACACTTACACAACGTAACCTTCCTGATTATACAATGGCTGTGGAAAATGCACACAGTGACGTAATGTGGGAGGTGTACACATAAACGTGTGGTTTTACTCTACAGTTTCTCAATTTCATTAATACATTGTATAGTCAGTTGTGAAAAAAATCCTGTTTCTTGTTTTTTTTTTTCTTGAATTTTCCCATGGTCGTTTATATTTCATCACAGAGTATCCATGAGTAATGTTTTCAGTTTATTGTTGCTCAGTGTTACTCATCGATGTTCTGCGCTGCTTTTCAGCGGTGCAGGGATAGCGTGCGAGGCCACTTCAACGTCACGAGGTCCACGAGGACCATGTGCAAAACTTCAGCCGTCTTCATTACATCTTGGGCAATTCACAGGCAATCTATGAAAAACATTACCTGTCATTAAACTCTCATCGTGCAGATTTGTAAACATTGTTTCGCAGGACTATTTCCTTTTTATGGTTTTTTTTCCATTGATTTGCTCGGTTCTTCTCATTGCGATGCGAACCAAAATAAAGTTCATTAATGAAAAATTACGCTTAGAAAATTCATCACATAATACTTGCTGTTTTTTTTCCTTTTGGACTAATACATGTGCTGTACCAGGAGCGTGAGAGAACGCAGTTCCTCCACTTTTTTCACACAGGAAACGGAAGTCCCTTTGTCCCACACACTGAGAAGCTTTTTATTAGGTTCCAATCGTATAATTTCGGATGTCACCAGAAATATGTGATTAGGGTTGTCAGGTCGGCCATGTTTTCGGCTCGTGTCAGACGAGCGCACCTAGTGCGCCCGCACTTACCGGCACCCGGCGCAGCCGCATGATGCAGCGACGGGGCCGGTCACACGCTTGTGCAGCGCACGAACTGAGCGCGCAGCAAGCGACCGTGTAGCGAATCTCGCTGTTGATGCGCTAGAAAGCGCGTCAACGGAGCTGCAAAGCGCAATCCTCCATAGGAGGATCCATAGGAGGATCGCGCTTTGCACAGCTGAGCGCACTCAGCGGCAGCGGAGAGTAGAAGGAACGTTCGCTGTCACGGACATTCCTTCCTCTCTGCATTGCACTCGTCTGACACGGGCCTTCCTGGACACATATCATGATTTCATGCAGATGGGTGCACAGGGAAAAGTGCTGCCCTGCAACATGTATAATTCATATGAAGGAAATCAAGGCAGGTCACCAGGGGGTCTATTCACAAAGCTCCGAAACTGAACGCTATTTTGGTGCTTTGCATTTCGGCCCACTTTGACCATTCCATTTCGCTGATATATGGTGCATTCACTATTCACCGAATGGTCACCGTATTCCGCAGAAAATGGAGTTGACGAAGAGCTCCGAATTGCGCTCTGAAAAACGCCAAAACTGCCTCAGCGAATTCCAGCGAAGTAAAAAATAAAAGGAAGTCTCCTCTTCTCCTAACAGGAGCTTAAACCAATAAAAATGTAGTAAAATCGTGTCTAAATCATAAAAAGGGCCCTCTTAAAAAATAATAAAAATGTTTGTTAAAATAATACAGAAAAAGTCGTTAAAAAAAAATATAAAAAAGATTCATAAATACAAAAAAATATGATCTTGGTTCTTGGCATTTGGTTACTCCATGTTCGGCGCATTTCGGGGACCCTGCGGTGAGTAGTGAATTCGCCTCAGAGTTAGGTTCACCAAACCAGAAAGCACCAAAATGACAGTGAAGTTTCAGCTCTGTCTGAATAACCCCTTTAGGGATAAGCACAATGGATTTCATTAAAATTACTCTCAGTAATCAGTACAGATATTTATATCTTCTTTTAGAGAATATTCCCCTCCAGGTCTTAGTGAAGCATTGGTGGTTCAGTGGTAGAATTCTCGCCTGCCACGCGGGAGGCCCGGGTTCGATTCCCGGCCAATGCAACACGTTTTTTTTTTTTTTATATTCATTCACATATTATATATTATTTCTCCAATAAAACATAAAGTGATGATAATGGCGCTTTTTTAATACAATGTAACGATTCCAGATTTTAAAGGCGCGCACACGCTGCTCCACCCGCAGTGTCCTCATGTCATCTCCCGCCCACGGAGGTGCTCAGCTTCTGCCAGCGCGGCGCTGCGTGGGTTAAAAGCAGGCGCCCGGGGGACAGTGAGGGAGCCCCGCGTTTAGTCACGTGAGCAGAGATGCCGGTCTCATGCGGGCGCGCGCAGGTCCCTGCCTCTACCTATACGGGGCCGCCGAGCAGGCTGACAGCTGGGGGATGTAGCTCAGTGGTAGAGCGCGCGCTTCGCATGTGTGAGGTCCCGGGTTCAATCCCCGGCATCTCCATCGCTTCTTTTCTCTCACATAAAAAAAAAAAAGAGATTATTTTACCTTTCAGGGAGGAAAGTGTCATGTCACACGGCCTCCATGCAGCCTGTGAACCCGATATAGAGGGCAGGGGGCTGCTAGATCAGTCCTGTTTTTGGGGCGCATACAGTTTATTGATACTGATGGGCAATGCATGAATAATGATGCCCTGCTCTATGTAGAGCCCCTATGCTGTAGGCAGAGGAATCCCAGGTGATGTGTCTTAATTAGGATAAGTAAATGGATTCACTCCTGCCCAGGGCTATGGCTCCAGGAGGTCCTTTGCCAGGATTTGCAGCATTTTGTCGCCCTGTCAAAGACCGCGGCATGGAGCAGAGACTGTGTCTGGCTGCTGCGGAGGCCTCAACTAGACCCGGCGCCTGACATCAATGTGAGTTTTATTGGTCTGGAGCTCTGCTATACCCTCATGCACAACACACATTACTGTAAGTGTTATTGCTGTGCAGCTCAGCGATACGCTCATACACACTGCACATTACTGTGAGTTTATTGCTGTGGACCTCTGTGCAGTGGCGTCACTGGGGTTGGTGTCACCCGGTGCGGTAACTTATGGTGTAACCCCCCCCCCGAGTTTTACAGATTTTTTTAACTACTCTTACTCATAAATCAGTACTCCCATATAACACTGAACACTCATACACACAGCGCACATTACTGTGAGGTTTATTGCTGTGGAGCTCTCTCATATGCTCACACACAAATTTTGGTGAACTGCCAGCAAGTACAGTGCCTATTCGAAGGCAGTGAAAGTGAAGGCACACATGGATATATATTTCCCCCAGCAGCTCTGGATATATTACCCCCAGCTCACATATGGATATATTGCCCCAGCTCACAATTATATATTGCCCCCAGCAGCTCACGCATGGATATATATTGCCAACAGTAGTTCAAACATGGCTATATATTGCCCCCAGTAGCTCAAACATGGATATGTATTGCCCCCAGTAGCTCAAACATGGCTATATATTGCCCCCAGTAGCTCAAACATGGATATGTATTGCCCCCAGTAGCTCACACATTGATATATATTGCCCCAGCTCACATATGTATATATAGAGCTCCAGCCCACACATGGATGTATATTGCCCAGCTCACACATGGATGTATATTGCCCAGCTCACACATGGATGTATATTGCCCAGCTCACACATGGATGTATATTGCCCAGCTCACACATGGATGTATATTGCCCCAGCTCACACATGGATGTATATTGCCCAGCTCACACATGGATGTATATTGCCCAGTTCACACATGGATGTATATTGCCCAGCTCACACATGGATGTATAGTGCCCCAACTCACATATGGATATATTGCCCCAGCAGCTCACCCATCAGGACTCGGGACGGGAGGCAGGCAGTGTGCGGCCGCACGCCTCGAAAGAAAAGGCGCCAGGGAGCTGTAGGGCGGGCTGCCGCTGATAACTCACTCGGAGACGTCAGCGCGTCAGCCCGCCGGCGCGCCGCTCCCTCTGGCGTGTGGCGTCAGAGGGGGTGGGTGGAGGGGTGGGAGGGAGGGATCAACCGCTGAGCCGTCATCATTCATGCCCCCTAGGGAGGGTGACACGACTCGCCATTAGGATGACACCAGGCCTGCAGTGCGGCGGCCAGTTCAAAAATCAAACATCAAAAAAGTCTTACGGTGACCGGGTGACGGTGTCACCCTAAGGGCGGGTTTCACCTGGTGCGGACTGCACCCACTGCCCCCACCTAGCGGCGCTAGTGGCTCTGTGATATGCTCATATGCACCACACATTACTGTGAGTTTTATTGCAGTGGAGCTCTGTGACACACTCATACATACCACACATTACTGTGAGTTTTATTGCGGTGGAGCTCTGTGACACGCTCGTGCAACCTGCACATTACTGTGAGTTTTATTGCTGTGGAGCTCTGTGATATGCTCATGCGCACCACACATTAATGTGAGTTCTATTGCTGTGGAACTCTGTGATACGCTCATACACACGGCACATTAAGGTGAGTTTTATTGCTGTGGAGCTCTGTGATACACTCATACATTTATATGAAGCCTAAGGGAACTATTACATAGTTCCTGCTAAAATGGGGACATTAAGGTGGAAAACCTGTTCCTGCAGGTTTCCCCTTAGGGACCCCTATTACAGGGCAGGTGCTGATTCAGCAGTCTTCCCCATAATGCAATGCTAAGCCCCCGGAATCTTGCGGCAGCGCTAACGCGTTGCTGTCAGTATCACCTCCTGGGACTCCGTCACTCTTGCAAGATCGGACAGGTCCGTGGCGGGAGACGGGGACCATTTGTCCCCAGTCTCACTCTGCTCTCGGTGGCCAGAAGCGGTGTGTCGAGCCGCTGTTCACGCAGCAGGATGAGTGGTGAGAATCAGATGTTTTGTTACCACATCGGTGCAGTAATTAGGGTTAGAACTCAGGGCGTGCAACAATCAACAGTTGCATCACTGATAATGCGAAGGGGCAGGACCAAGATCTGCCATGAGATTGATGATGCAATGAGAGCCAGACACACCTCCTGAGGTCACACTCCTCCCATTCCCCATTCAAACATCATGTAGTTGTGAGGTCTTTTATTGATCTTTTCTGCCACAGACTCTTACAGTCCTGAGGACACTTACTGGGGAAGCCGGTAGGCGAAAACGCGTTCTAGTGATCCTTGCAAAAGTTGTTCACTATTTTTCATGTTTTATACGATTTTTTATTAATACCCTGCGATATGGCCTGTTTTATATAAAAAAATTACCATTTCTATTATTATAACTTTGTCTTACTGCCTATTTTATGAGATTTTTTCGCCTTGAACATTGTCTATATTAGGACTATTTTCTTCCCACCCTGGAATCTGAATTTATACAGCAATTCTGTATCAAACCAGAGGAGTCAGCCATAGGAGATCTATTGAGGAGGAGAGGAGGAAACCATATAAATAAACCAAAAAAATATATGTATTTTCATTTTTTAATTTTATTTTTGGTAAGTGCTTTCTTGGTGTTAATACACCTATTATTTATGTGTTTCCACATGCCACACTGCTGTTATACCCATTATATTTCAATTATACCTTAATTACATCGAAGGTGCGCCTATAATATTTGTTTCTTTTTGTGATTTATTGTGTTCTTGGAGGTGTGTGGACACTTTGTATTCCAACACGGCGGCACCCATTCTAACATTTCTTTTATTTATACATACCTATGATATATAAGAGCGCTGTCTTCACATTTACTCCTTTTTAACAATCAACGGTTGCATCACTGATAATGTGAAGGGGCAGGACCAAGATCTGCCATGACAATGATGATGCAATGAGAGCCAGACACACCTCCTGAGGTCACACTCCTCCCATTCCCCATTCAAACATCATGTAGTTGTGAGGTATGTTACCTTTCCTGTATTAAAACTTGCACGTTTTGGCAGGTAGGGTTGTAACATTGCGAAGTTGTATTCTCTCTGATGTAGGAACTTCAAGGAAAACATTAAAAAAAAGTACATAAAGCTGATATCTTGAATGTATTTTTTTATACAATGTAACTTTGTCCCACCATTGTGACATGTTAAAAGAGCTAAACTGGCCATCGCTGGAATCTAGACACACCCTTCACCTTTCCAGCCTGGTGTTTAAGAGCTTTTCTGGGAAGCTACCACCCTACCTGAATAGGCTGCTTCCCCCAGCAGCTCCCTCATCCTATAACCTCCGATCCAGGACCTGCACCTTACTTGCAATACCACAATACAAAAAGAAAGTGGCTCGATCCTCATTTTCCTACAGAGCACCGCAATTATAGAATAACCTCCCAGACGCCATCAAATCTTCCCCCAGTCTAAAGTCACTCAAGAGAGCTCCCTATTAACATACCTCAATACGAAATGTACCTGTAAACATGTGACATAATGACTTTATTTCCTACATATTTATTTTTCTGTTAATCTGTATATTTGGTCTTGTGTTAATATCTTGCATTTTACTATTTTGTATTTCTGTAACAATTCAATGTTCTTGAACCCAGGACATACTTGAAAACGAGAGAAATCTCAATGTATCCTTCCTGGTAACAATACTTTTATAAATAAAAAAAAATAAAAAAAATATTCCATAAAAAATAGTTTATTTTAATTACCTGATCGCACATTAATTAGAGAAACCCGGAAAGACGGTCCGGACTACAGGAGTTTATGACATTAAAAATAAGAAACCTTGAGCTATTTATTAATTTATACCTTGATAGATACATTGTTATGCTTTATTTTAATGGTCCCTTTTCAGAGAGGAAGGAGTCCACCTCGTCCAAAATGTTCGCGGCTGATAATATCCCTGACTGCAATAAGAACAGTTAGAAAGGGAAAAAAAAATAAAATGCAAATCTTGGCATAGCCTTTTCGTAAAGTAGGTGAGTTAAAGCTGTGTTTTGCTAAATGATTTGTGCCTGATTTAGGTTAGCAAAGGGAAAAGGTTTATTGTATTTCATTGTAAAGCCGGCAAAGATGATGATGTGCAGAAGTTTTATCATCTGAACGAAAAATTAATGCTTATTCTTCCAAAGTGCAGATAATGGTAAACTCTCGTGAACTTTTTCAATCTGACATTTAATCCCAGTTTTTACAACTGCGAAGAAAATATATAGTGAAGGGGACATTTTCAACCAATAATAAATTGCCCTTTAATTTTTTTCCCCCCACAATATCAGAGAAATGGGAAATTCAAGAACAAAAAAAAAAGAATTAAACACAAAAGCGTGTGTGTGTGTGTGTGTTCATTATATATATATACAGTATCTCACAGAAGTGCGTACACGGTCACATTTTTGTAAATATTTCATTATATATTTTCATGTGACAACACTGAAGAAATGACACTTTGTTACAATGTAAAGCAGTTACTCTACAGCTTGTACAACAGTGTAAATTTACTGTCCCCTCAAAATAACTCAACACACACAGCCATTAATGTCTAAACCGCCGCCAACAAAAGTGACTACACCCCCTAAGTGAAAGAGAGCCTGTGGAGACATGGGTTCGATCCCGGCAAGAGCACCTCTCCAGTAAGTGTCCTTGGGCAAGACACCTAACAGTACATACTCGCCACCCAGGACATACTTGAAAACGAGAGAAATCTCAATGTATCCTTCCTGGTAAAATACTTTCTCAAAAAAAAAAAGTCAAAATTCGGCCCAATTAGCTATTTTCCCTCCCCAGCAGGGTCGGTGCTCCCACTAGGCAAGCTAGGCAACCGCCCAGGGTGCACTGCCACCTAGGGGCGCTTAGTGCTGCCTCGAGCATCCTGAGGCTTAGGCTGGGGTCAGATAACGCATTTTTAACGTGCGTTTAGGCACACTTAATCATGGCCGTAGTAGCAGCAAATGACAGTCAATGACGGCCAATATACAAAGTACAGTCGCACGAAAGTCCGGCCGCGCAACGCAAGCGGCAAACTAACGCATTTTTTCGAGAACGTAGAACCGCTAGTTCTCGAAAGTCCGGCCGCGCAACACAAGCGGCAAACGAACGCATTTTTTCGAGAACGTAGAACTGCCAGTTCTCGAAAGTCCAGCCGCGCAACGCAAGCAGCAAACGAACGCATTTTTTCGAGAACGTAGAACCGCTAGTACTGACGTACAGAGTGCGCTGCGTCCGCATAGCGGCGTGTGTGCGTGATTATGAGACGTCAGACGCTGCTAATGTCCGGCCAACATAACGTCCAGACGCAAAAAGTGTTTTATTGACGATCCGTAAAAAAACATGCACGAAAATGCGCATCGTTTGACCGCTTTCGCGTCCACCGTTAAAAAATACGTCAATGCGTTCAGATGCACTTTTTGACAGTCAATGCGAAAAATGCTTTTGTTTGACCCTAGCCTTAGCGCTGCGTTACGGGGCAGGCTGCTGGATTAGCACCTGTCCCGTCATATCACGCTAAATCAGGGACGCAGGCTCAGGTTTTCCTCCTTAGCGTCCTCGTTTTAGCATGAACTTTGTAATATGACTCTTAATGAGTTGAGTTGAAAAGAAAATGAAGCCATCATTGCACATAAAACCTCTAGGGCCATATTACAAAGTTCACGCTAAAACGGGGAGGCTATGGAGGAAAACCTGCGCCTGCATGTTTCTCCTTAGCGTCCCCGTTTTAGCTCCATATTACGGGGCAGGCGCTAATCCAGCAGTCTGCCCCATAATGCAGCACTAAGCCTCAGGATGCTCGAGGCAGCGCTAAGCGCTACCGCGAGCATCCCCTCCTTGGAGTCCATAGGAAATTTGGTACAATCTTTGTAGAAGTGGACATGTTCTATCTCGTTGTGTGACTCCAGCACTTTATAGCAAACACAGACCTGTCTTTATTGAAGTGAGTCACCGTAAATAATTGAAGAAGCCTCAAATTCCACCTTGGAAGGTAAGTACGTTGACTTCATAACCCTCATTCCCCATACCCTATGCAACCACACGGCTCCTTATCTATTCTCTATCCCCACATTTCCCCTTATCCTCCCATTACCCCCACATTGCTCCTTGGCTTACATTGCCCCTTATTC
Organism: Leptobrachium leishanense; assembly: GCA_009667805.1. NCBI lineage: Eukaryota > Metazoa > Chordata > Amphibia > Anura > Megophryidae > Leptobrachium > Leptobrachium leishanense. The sequence continues at coordinate 35,866,078 of CM019069.1, read as the reverse complement.
CCATACTGCCCCATGGCCTGTCTGAAACCAGCACCTTAGAGGACACAACTTCTTCCCCCCAGACAAAGGTTTATTGCTGGTTCATGGAATTCCACCAGGTTCATCATAACAAACATTCAAGCGCACGTAGACAAAGGTGCCACTGAACTGTACTTCCTGAAATCCACAACAATGTCATCGACAGATCCATCACGCTTTGATGAAACATATAACAAGAAAGTCCAAGTGACTGAAGGACATCAAAGATTGTGACGAAGATAGCGTCTACGTGGAATAACAAGGTGGAGGAAATTGAAATATGTTTTTGAGAAAGTTATAGAAATCATTTTACTCTTTCAGCTGCTACAAAAATGTTCCACATGGAAAAAGAAAAATATAAACAACGCGTTGGAATGTAGCAGTTTTTAGAGTATTGAGCTGATCAAGATATGATATAAAGGTGTTATCAACGACCATAACGGGTCAAGGTAAAAAAAATATACTAATACCCTTAGCATATATTTTTGGTTGCAGGAAAATTCAACTTCCTGGAGCAATAACAGCAAAAATAGCAAAGTTAAAACCAAAATGCTGCGTTAATGTCTAACGCAAGTTACCCTGCGCGAACCCTGTGCGAGCGAAGGTTCGTGCGTGCATCCCATACTTAACATTGTGAGCGCAAATGCGATGGTGCGCTGGTACGCGGATGGTATTACAATCGATGTTGCAAATTTTTACGAACAAGGTTTGCGTACATAATTTTAACGTCTTTTAAAAGCTGGTGGTAACTGCAAATCTGAACGTCCTGGTCGAAACCAAATACACCAGCACGAAAAAAAAATACAGCACTGTATAGTTACACATTCTACACATACCCAAACAATAAAATGGAGAAGTTGTGCATGTTTTTATTATTGCTGCAGCATATAATCTCAGATTGATTTTGACAGGCGCAAAAACTGAACGGGAGACAATTGTGGTTCTTAATTCTGATTGGCTGAATTGCGTGAAAAAACAGTCTGCCCACCGATTTCTGCGCGCAGCGTTAATTTGCGCTCGTTTTCGCACGTATTTTTTATGCGCGATATTTTCGGACGGATGAAAAATGCACTCGGATTGTAATACCAGTGTTAATTTACACACGTTAACGTTTAATGTTGCATGCAAAAAAAATTGCGCTGCGCAAGCGTTTTTGCGCAAGGAATGTAATAGAGCCCATTGATTCTATTACCAAAATAAATGGGGTGCAAAGTGTGGGAAAATTGGTGGGTAGCACTTGTCTTGTGAATCATCACACAGGACAGGTTTCATAAAAACAGAAGGCAAAACCATTTCCAGTCTCAGTAAGGTCTAAGGCATACTCTACTCATTCCGACCACTTTATAGTTTTAAGGGTTTATTCAAAGAGCACCGAAATTTCACTCTTTCATACGGCGGACTTCGGTATGATTCGGCGATTCAAGTTCACCAACCCTGCGGTGAATTCAGTATTGACCACAGAGTCCCCAAAGTGCGCTGAACGCCGCCGATCAGTCGGCTGAACACCTGCCGATGACCATTAAGCAGACCACTGCACATCACCGAAAAAAAAGCCGATCAGCCGCCGAACGCCATCAAACTGAAGGGAAAAAAACTGCTATTCTTTAAAAGGAGTTTAACACAATAAAAATGCATGAAAATAATAAAAAGGGGTCCTATAAAAAATAATAAAAAGGTCTGTTACTGAATAAAAAAACTGAAACTGAAAAGAATAAAGGGTTGGATAAAAAAATAATAAAAATGCTAATATTTTTTTACACTGAATCCTATTTAAATTTAAATCCTGTTTAAATCACCGAAAATCAGGGCATTTTGCCAACCTTTAGGTGCAGTTCAGCATTCTCGAAGGCTGGGGTCAGACTAACGCATTTTAACGTGCGTTTAGGCGCACTTAGGCTAGGGTCAGACGAGCGCATTTTCTATGGACTGTGCGTCCGTGCAGTACGGACGTACGTCAGTACGGAAGACGCAGTAGTGGTCACACAGTCCGTTTTTTTCACTGACGTTTATTTTTTGACGGATGTAGGAGGAAAAATAAATTTAAAAGCAAAACCATTTTGTCCGTGAAAAATGCTGGACGTATAAATGCAGTCAGTCTGACCACGTTCCATCACTCACACACAAAGCTATGCAGACGTTGCGGACGCAGCGCACTTTGTGCGGCCGTTCTAGTGGTTGTACGTTCTTGCCTGCCTTGCGTCCGTGGGCGCGGCCGTTGTGCGTCCGCAGTTCAGTGCGGTCGTACTTCATGTGTCAGGCTCCGATGGACTTTCTTTCATGCTATCACGAACGTACTTTTAGGCGCAATCACGGACGTGAACACTACGCTCGTCTGACAGCAGCCTCAATCACGGCCGCAGTAGCAGCAAATGACGGGCAATGACGGCCAATATACGAAGTAAGGTCGCACGAAAGTCCAGCAGCGCAACGCAAGTGGAAAATGAACGCATTTTTCGAGAACGCAGAACCGCTAGTACTGACGTACTGAGTGCGCAGCTGCGGCATAGCGGCGTGTGTGCGTGATTAGGAGATGTCAGACGCTGCTAATGTCCAGCCTACATAACGTCCAGACGCAAAAAGTGTTTTATTGACGATCCGTAAAAAATCACGCACGAAAATGCACGTCGTCTGACCGTTTTCGCGCATTCCGTGAAAAAATATGTCAATGCGTTCGGACGCACTTTTTGACGATCGCTGCGAATAATGCGTTCATTTGACCCTAGTCTAAATAGATTAACCATTACTTCTCTATGGAAAAATTTCACTGCTGCTGAATTGCAGTGATCTGTACTGTATTTCGCTGTCAATTCTCCAGTATCTGGTGAATTTACAGTTTAATAAGTAGACGAACTGCCACGAAATTGCACAGTACGGTGAAACTCACTGTTTGGTGCTCTCTAAATAACCCCTTTAAAGAGGTCAGGATGTGACAAGTGCCCCCCCTCCCGCCAATCCCCAGATCTCGTGAAATTGCTGGGTGAAGTGGAGGAGGTTCCTCCACCCCACTCAGAGTCACCAGCAGCTGGGATTTTGAATTTTCCAGCTGCCAGTCACCAGATCGATCACTAGTAGTGACTTCAGGGCGCAGAGAGAATGCTGACGTCACCCTCTCTGGGACCAATCGCTGTAGTAAGTGGTGTCAGCGGCATTCGATGGAACAGATCTGCACATGCGCGCAGCTCCGATCCATCATATTGCGCAGGCACTGCAGAACTTGCGTACGTGAATTGCGTAAGCCCCATAGTGCGGTTCCTGCGCTTTGCAACTTCCGTAATAATAATAATGATTTCTCAAAGATACTGTATATATTTCTCAAGTAACCCTACTCATTAATTTTATGGCTTTTTTTTTTCTATCATACAAGACGTAAACCCCAGATACGTTTACATAGTGTAAATGTATCTATTTAAATAAAATTAAATTTTGAAGATTTTTTTAAAAAAATGACCCTGAAAATAAGCACATACTTTGTAAACATGTGGCAGTGAATGGTTAAACTGTATTTCCGGCATTTCCGCCGAACCATCTGAGACTCCATTGAAATATTTGTAGGAAAAGGCAAAAGCAAAAAAAAAAAGACGCACAAAAATGCACTGTTCTGGTACAATTTAATCATCTGTGATGAGTAATAGAAGAAAAATTATACATAGACACTGTTTATTATAGGGAAGAGAAGGCAGTTTCCTCCCACTCGAGCTATTATTATGAGAAGCAAATTCTTAGAAATCCATCATATGGTTGGAAGGCATTCTAATTAGACTATAAGAGAAAGCGTCTTCATTATCATAATAACATTCTAATGGTTCAGAGTGGTGAATGCCAGGCTCAGGCTGGCACCAGCATCAATATATGGAGAACAGGAAGTTGTTGATACAGTATAAAGTGAGAAGAACCGTTTCATTGGGGCAAGGTGTCTGTGTGTGCTTGCTGACTTGTTTTTATTTAGGTAATCAGCATTGTGATGAAGCTCCAATGTACAATATTGTTTTTACACTTTATGGAAAGAAAAACATCTCAACTGAAAACAAAACAGTTTACCACATACAAAAAAAACCGTCCAGCAAAGGGACGCTATCAGGGTCATTCAAAGAGAATCGAAAAGTCACCACACTTTCGGTGACTTTTCGTTCTCTTCAATTCGGTGCGATTTAGCGATCCCATTTCTGCGACTCTCCGGTGTATTCAGCAAGCACCACAGGGCTGTCGTAATGCAGGGAAAAGCCGCCGCAAATCCGATGAACACTCACCGCAAAACCCGGCGAACGCACACCGAAACCTGCCAAAACAACTTGATTAACCCCGCCGAACAGGTTGGAGAAACCCGAGCAGCCGCCGATCACAGCGCAGAGCAGCCGCCGGAAAAAGCAGATACCGCAGACGAATGGAGGGATAAAAAAGAAACAGTACGCTTGAATGTTTGAAAAGTGAAACGCTGTTTGCAAAGAAACTACATGAGCGAAAATGTCTGGAATTTACATATAAGATCCAATGAATGATAATAAAAAGGGCTGTTACAGAAAAAAGAAAAAACGATTTTAAAAAAAAAAACGGAAAAAAAATATTTTCGCAAACAAATCCCGAAAAATGCCTAAAAGATCCTAAAAAAATCTATAATTAAAGAGACTCTTTACTGCAGAATAAAATAATAAACGGTTTATTAGATATCGGATTAAAACGTGAATATTTTTAACATTGAAGCCTATGGGATTCGCCTGAATAAACCTGTCGAATGAAACCACCGAATGGCAGGGCAATTCGGCAACCTTTCCCAGCTGTTTGGAGTTCTCTGAATAGACAAAGCATTGCTTTTCTATGAGGAATTCACTGCTCTCGAACAGGCACCGTATGTGCAGGCAATTTGCCAACATTTGGCGAACTGCCTGCTCTCTGAATAGCCAAATGGCCAGGAAAGGTAAGCGTACGCTGAATTTCAGCGTTCGGTTACCTTTCGGCCACATTTCGCAGCTCTTTGAATAACCCTGTATGAGTCTGCATGGTATGAGAGACGAACATTATCTGAGTGGTCACACTGCTGTGAGTTCCCTGCTCCCTCTCCCTCCCTGAGGGGGGCTCAGAGGGCTAATTCAGCCATCCAAATAAAGAGGCTTAGTCTTGCCTAGAATCAATGTAATCAAGATAGATCAGTGCTGGTTTTGGGGGGGGGGGGTTAAACTGAAGTTAAAAGTTAGAAAGGGACTAGGAGTGATGAGGTGGTTTGGAGGGGTTAATGTTACCTCTTCTGCTGCCTACTCACTCCTGTTTTAACCCTATAGTATCCCTTTATAGTATGCCTTTAAAGGCTAAATCACTATTTCTGGGGTTATGGAGAGGTATATAAGTTCATATAGCTGTCCTCTAATACTGTCTCACTCGTCTCCCCAAAAGCAGATAGGGATCGCTAATAAGAACAAAGGCTGCACAGAGGTCTGTAGGAAGGACTTGATCAGAGGATTCTTGGAAACGATAAAAAATACACTGTATCACTGTTATAGGCACTGTGAGCATTCAGTGCAGATTAAATGGTCACACTGACCTGAATACACTCCTCCATCCCCTGGCCCCTCGAAGGGGGTTTCAAAAGGCTGATTTAGCCCTCCCAGTGCGGGGGATTAGCCCTGCCTAGAAAGCCAAGATCAGTGAGTGCTGAGATGTCTACCTGGATTTAGGTTAGGAATGGTTACCATTCCACTGAACCAGGGCCGGATTAAGATCTCTATGGGCCTGGAGCTGAAAATTTTGGTGGGCTTTTTTGGAATATAGTGAAATGAAAGCATACTTTAGGTTATTTAATAGTGCAGATACAGGTACATCTAACCAGGCAGATACTGTGTGAGGAAATTTACAGTCAGATTTCAATCATTTACAGCGTGTAAAATTATTTTTACACATTTTATCATCCAAACCTTTCTGGTTATATATTCTATAGGGAATTCTGAAAAAAAATTGAAATTGGATCCTGTTACTGCGTTTTTCTGAGAAAATATACAATTTTAACCAAAAAAAAAATATTTCCCTTGTGTTTTGGAAGAAGGTGTTTTATGAATAATATGACTATGTATAAACACTGATCTTGCTCCCAGTGTGGGAAATGAGAAGGTGAGTAATGGCAGTGGTATTGCTCATTTTATAAATGACAAATGGACAATGCCATTGCATTGGAACTAAAAATAAATAGATAAAAAAGTTTTTTTGGTTTTCTTTTCTTTTAGATGTTACATGGTCGTGTTTGTTATTAATGCAAAGGCCAGACGCTGACCTGTCCAATGACATCTCCCTTGACCTTGTGAGGTGTAAAGATTAGTGACGCAGGGTTCCAAAGTGCACTTTGCTGCAGTGCGGCGGTTTAGGTTTTTGGTGTAATAATTTGTAATAACAGATCGTGCCATCACCTCCACACTTGAAATGGTGAGTTAGTGCAGCAACATTGTTCACTTTATAATTGAAAAGTATTGCTGTGTTAGAAAGAAAAAATAAAGAAATATTTATTATTTTATTTTTATTGATACATAAACTCTGGTCATGTTTGGTATCATTGGAAAGGCCATCCTCTGGCCTTTCCAGTGATACCTAACAAGACTCTGTAGCTGCTATGGTGTTGGAGATAATGAGGCCCAAATGTCCATCAATGCAGACATTGTTATTTTTTCTCTGGGCCTATTCTGGGGCATGGGCCTGGAGCTGCTGCTCCATCTGCCCCTATGTTAATCCGGCCCTGCACTGAACCTACAACCAATGACTCTCAATAGGCTGCCACTAGTCATGTGACAGGGAGGGAGCGGCTGATCCCTGGCTCTGGGAGGGAGCCCAGTGCTGCTTTTAAGGTGATTTTCTTTTTTAATAAAGCCTGGGGTTAAAATATCAGAGGAGGGTACATTGAGGATCATAAAGGATTCATGTTTAACCCATCCGCCCTGTTTTCATCCCAGAGTCCATTAATGGTGGTCGATCCATCGCATGAGTCACTGTTCTTTTATTTATGATGCTCCCTTGGTGGAGACCTGATCTATGTATCTCTGTGGTCAGATGCTTATTCATGAGTCAGATTTAAGGAATTAGAAAGCAATTTATATTTGTGCTTGTTACGCAATCCCTGACTCTGCCCCTCCCTGCGCTGTCAGCCCCCTACAATTCATGTATAACCTTCATGGCATGTACATGCAAAGGGGATGAGCCAATATCTCTCATAAGAAGCTGGTTATGACACTTTGTAGCAGCACTGATCTAAGCGATCCAACCTCATGGGGACTAGGCAGTGGCTGAAACCATCATTGGAATGGATTCACTAAGCCATAGGCCGCACCATGTGCTCAGCCACCCGGCAGACGCCAGGCGGTACAATCACTTCATTTTTTTATATATATTTAAAAGGGTCAATCAAATATTAAAAAATAGAGGTCCCATTTTTTTTGCCCTTAAATAATTGGGCAGATGCTGCTGACAGTCTTGTATATGGTAATTTTACTCACCCTTTCTCCCTTGCCGGGTGCTGCTCCTCCTTTTCTGCCCAAGGACTCCCAAACCCAGAAGACGCTGAAGCTTTTTTGTACAATTTGTTCTCCTACACAACTTACGTAGCCTAGGAACCGCAAATTGCGCAACACTACGGGATTTACGTATGCAGGTTCCATATCGCTTGCACATAACGATGGGTCGGAGCTGCACCAATGCACAAACCCGATCCATTGGCTGCCTTCCTTAGACCGCTTGCTACAGAGATTGGTCTCAGAAAGGATGACTCTCCTCACGCTGACATCCCTAGTGACTGAACTGGTGTCTAGCTGCCGGGAAATTCAAAATCCCCGTCTGCTGGTGACGCTGGGTGGGGTGGAGGAAACTCCTCTATTTCACCCAGCATTTAGTCCAGATTGGGGGAGAAGTGGGGGGGGGGGTGCTTCTCATATCCTGACCATTTTAAATCACTGTAGTGATCAGGATGAGTAGAGTGTCCCTTTAATAAAGTCCCTACATCACACAATAAAATATGGTAAGATACAGCAACACGTCAGAAGAAGAGGTCAGAGAGGTCGACGTTAGTAGAAAGGAATTCCCGGCCTTGAAGAACCCTCGTGGCGTTTATACATGGAGGTGGAAATAACGGAAACCCGATTGCCTTTATAGCACTTGACAGTCGTCAATATGTGGAGGAGAAGGAGCACTTGTTTGAAGAGTTCATTACATAAGCCCTGGGTTCTTTACCTTTAGATTCAGTCCAACCCTCCTCACCACAAGTGGAAAGTATCTTCCCTCCCCAAACCACCAACACCAGAAATAAAACGTCCGCTACTTGTGTCAACTCAGATGTAGACAAGCGAGACTCTCATGTGCAGGTCTTGCTGCATGAAACGTAGGTAACATACATTCCATGACATATACTAAATATGTTTTATATGTAGATTTAGATAAAGATACAATAAAATAAACATCATTTCCCAAATTACCTTCATGGAGAAAATGCTGATATTAAAAAATAACACGTTTTCTGTTTATCAATTCTATTATTTTGTTTGGCTTGTTTAAAGGGCCACTACCCCCATAGAATGAAATGTCCTGATTGTGTTTATTCTTTGTTGCTGATATCGTACATGTGTTTTGTTTTTCTCTTGTATGTTTAGTTAAAATATTTTAATCTATGTGTCACTGGGTGCATCCATTGTGTGATATTTTGTGTTGTAAACTGCCCCCCCTCCCCTGCAGTATGTTTCCATCACTAGCTCCTCACTGTGTGGCTTTGGCCGTAGAATGGAGTGAATGGGTCAATCACTGACTCACAACATTGTATTGTGTGGGATGTATTCAAAGGACATCAACAGAGGCAGATTACAAGTCTTTTAAGCTCCTTGTCTTCTCTCATTCAGCTGCCAGCTCTTATCTAAGCAACACAATACACCCCCTACCAATTTAACAAAACATTCCCTCCTCCACCTCATTAACTGTTAAATACTGTAGACAATAAACAGTCAAGTAAAACTTTTGCACAGATTTTGGTAAATGATGCAACATTGGAAAACTCCACAAAATGGAAACAGGAGATAAAAACTTATCTTTATTTTTATATATATAGATGCAATTAATCCAAAGAAAAAATCCAGCATCATGTGTTTTATAAGGTGATTTTAACTGTAATGCACAAGTAATCTAGTTACAACAGGGTGCCGGACAAAATCCCTACAGCCATGTTCCCTAATGCCAACATCCCGACGGCCAACTTCCAGACAGAACAAGTGCCCTCACACACAGTGCCATGCCTTCTCTGTGCCCCTCTCACACACAGTGCCATGTCTTATCTGTGCCCCTCTCACACACAGTGCCATGTCTTCTCTGTCCCCCCTCACACACACAGTGCCATGTCTCCTCTCTGTCCCCCCTCACACACACAGTGCCATGTCTCCTCTCTGTCCTCCCCCTCCACACACACAGTGCCATGTCTCCTCTCTGTCCCCCTCACACACACAGTGCCATGTCTTCTCTCTGTCCCCCTCACACACACAGTGCCATGTCTCCTCTCTGTCCCCCACACACACACAGTGCCTGTTCTCCTCTCTGTACCCTCCCCCCCCACACAACTGTTGCCATGTCTTCTCTGTCCCCCTCACACACACAGTGCCATGTCTCCTCTCTGTCCCCCCACACACACAGTGCCATGTCTCTCTGCCCCCCTCACACACACATGTGTCTGTCTCCTCTCTTGTCCCCCTCACACACACAGTGCTCTGTTCTCCTTCTCTGTCCCCCCTCACACAGTGCCATGTTATGTCTCCTCTGTCCCCCCACACACAGTGCCAGTTGCCATGTCTCTCTCTGTCCCCCCACACACACAGTGCCATGTCTTCTCTGTCCCCCTCACACACACAGTGCCATGTCTCCTCTCTGTCCCCCCTCACACACACAGTGCCATGTCTCCTCTCTGTCCCCCTCACACAC